>RJWM01034517.1:0-19645 GCA_004363535.1 Dasyprocta punctata | reverse complement strand
GGGGGTCAGATCTCTGACAGAGGTCCCAAAATCAGTAGGTACAATTAAAATGTGTTCTTAAGACTTACCAAAAATAAAATGTAGATATATCTACCCATGCAAAATCAAGTGATGCAACTAACAATTATATATTGCTATTAAAGAATATTTAACATTGATATCTATGAACATAGTGATCAGGATATGAGTGACACAAATAGTTTACATTTGAAAAAATTGTATTGGAAAACTAATAAATATTTTATTTGGAAAATTTTGAATGAATGTAGCACTATTAAAAGCAGGAGACTTTCTTTTTCAGTCTCAGAACCAAGAAAAATAGATTAAACAGTAGCTTGCCTCGATTCCACACATGTACCTCATTTACATAAAAGAACCTTGAGGGGTTTTTGCATCACCTGTTTGACATCTTTGTTCCTCAGAATGTAGATGTTGGGGTTCAGCATGGAAATGACAATGGTGTAGAATATGGGCACCACCATGTCATGCTCCAAGGTATAGCTGGAACTTGATCTCATGTACATGAAGAGGATCTTCCCATGATAAATAGTGTCATGGATTAAAAACTGGTGGTCAATGTAACGCCAGCTGAATTACATCAACATGGTGGTGAGTATAGATGGCCCACCTGAGGGAAGTTGCCAGCACAAATAGAGACATGGAGAAGAGTGAGGCACTGTGGGTTCTCAACCTACTGCACAGCTCCTTCAGCCTGCTGGCATAGACTTTCTAGCTTCCACTGCTGACCTTTAGACTTCCCAGAGCAGACACATAAAATAGACTGGAGTGAGTCCTTATCATGGGCTCTTAGATTTCCAGTTGGGTTTGTGGGAGGCACTGTCATACATTTTGGGTCTTTAGCTGGCCTCATGCAGGACATTGCTGTGGGATCCAGGCCCTTGGCTGAATATCCTGGGTCTTTAGTGTTGTGGACAGATTTTCCTGCACTTTCTTGTATTTAACTCTGGGTGACCATCATAAAACAGTATTATAAATTCTGTGTCCTATATGCACTTGTTTTCCCTGTAACCCCTGACTACAACAAATGAAAACTCCAGTTCTTAACTGTTGGGAGCCACACATGGAGAACACTTTTCTCCACTCTTTGGCAGAATGCATCCTCAGAATGGCCAGCAGGATGAAGCCACAGGAAAGCAGGACCATCAGGATAGTGACCACCTCAATGGTGCCCACCAAGTAGAAGTGTAGAAGCTGGTTCATGTGAGTATCAGAGCAGGAGATAGCGAGGAGAGGAGGGATGTCACAGAAAACATGCCTAATTCCATTGGATCCACAGAAGGACAGGCTAAATGTAGCCACAGTATGTACCACAGAATGCCACCAACATAGGAAGCAGAGAGGACAGGCATGAAGACTCCAGGTGACGCAGTCACAGAATACAGAAGTGGGTGGTAGATGGCTCCATAGATGTCATAAACCATTGCCACCAAGAGAAATGATTCTGTGCTTTCAAAACTAATGAAGAGAAGCATCTGTGCTACACATCCATGAAATGAAGTGGATTAATTTTCTGACAGGAAATTAACCAACATCAACATATTTGGAATGATAACACTAGGGTAGCAGGAATCCAAGAATGATAAAACACTTAGGAAATAGTACATTGTGTTGTAAAGCCTCTCATCTCCAATAACAAGTACAACTATTCCTGGATTTTCTATCAGAGTAAAAAAATAGATTGAAGAAATATGAAAAATAATATGATTTGGAAGTCTGAATCATCAGTGAAACCCAAAAGTATAACCATTGTGATTTCACTCATAGTCTTCAAATGAACCTTGTATATATCCAAATCTGGTGACGGTCTTTCCATTTCAGTTTTCATTTATAGATTCTAAGGGGGAATTTCCTTTGCTTTAGAGTTCGTTGAACCATGTTTACTTGCATGTTTTTCTGAGTGATGTAATGATTTCATCAGTAGGCACAGGGTGATCACTGAGAAAGACATTTGTCCTAAAGGAATGCCTTTAGTTGCAGAAATGAAAGAAAGAAATAATTTAATTTGTGTGTTGGCTGAATTTATTACGCTAAAATAAAATGCTGCTTATATGAATGGATTTGGGGTCAAATTTTTTGTTAGATTTTCTACTGTCTGTTATTAGATGACATTACAGTTCACAAAGGTGACTAAATGAATGTTTAAGACCAGAAATACTATAATGAAAAGTGTGTGTCTGAGCACTCGCCCTTGATTTCCCACAAAGTACATGAAATGTCCTGCACTTTTATCATTCATATGCAAGCAAACCAATTTATATCATGAGACCATGTGGGTTCAAAATGAGACAAAATTTTTCAAAATTATTTATTTGTAAAATATTTCCAAAAGATGGAATATGAGATTTTACACTTACATTTGAGGTTATCGTATGGAATTGTAAGAAAAACTGTATTATGCCCACCACACCCAACAGCTGATTCCATAAATAGAACAGGAGAAGGCACATGAGGTAAACTCACTGTTCTGCAAATGCAATCACTATCAATTTATATTTAGTTTTGTTTCTAAATATATGGAACACAAGCTGCCGTGTTTGACCTCACTAGTTTACTGCATGACTATATTTTTTCCAAATTTATTTTAATGATAACATATGTTTCTCAAATTATTTGGTCAGTTTACTTTCAAAATCTTTGAAATAACTTTGGAGTATATTTTTGTTGGAAATTTAATTGTGGCTATTAAACATAAAAGTGATTGTGGCATTTCTAAAATAACACATAAATTTCACTTGATAATTTTATTTAGATCTCTTTGCTAAAATTTTAAATCTAATATCTAATTTCAGAGTTTCTTCCTTAATGTCATCATAATTTTTCTCAAATAGGAGAAGTGTGTAAATGCACCAACTACAAAAAAGTTAAAAAGTCACCTGTTTGTTACTGAAAACCTCAATTCTAGAAACACAATGAAATGCTGGATTTACTCTCAATATTATGAGGCTGTAGTTTTTCTTTCAGCACATTATAGATGAAAAGCTTTTTTTTGGAAGAGTAAAAACTGATTTCAGAGACTTATAAATAATTTATATTCATGACCTAAAAGAAAGTATGGTTTGTTTGCAATGAAACACTCATACATCAAGAAGACAATAAACAAATGAAAGAAAACTACTGTTAAAAGAAAGCTATGGGAGTACAGTACCCCAGATACTGACCCAGAGATCCAATTGAAATATCTATTTTAATACATACAATAAATACCTCAAAAAGTGAGGGACCACAGCAAAAGTAATTTGGACATTTTCACACCATAGTCTTTAAATTTGAATGAATTATTAGTATAATGAAATTGAATCAAACAGATTCCATTTTTTCTCACCTGAAATTAATAACATGTGATTTGGCACATTAAAATTTATCATCTATGCTGATTGACTGCAACATGGAATAGGTTATTCTATTGAAAAATGAGAGAGCTGGTCCTCAGAGGATCTGCAGTCCACTGTCAGAGCTGTAGCGTAAGAATATGACTCATATCCTAACAGGTCTTTTGCAGGGCTAAATCATGCATTACTTTTCTTGTAGGTCTTTCTAAATTTTGTTTGGGTTTTGATTGATAAAATCATGTGGCAGGAGATTAGGCCAGGGCAAGCTGGTTGCACAATCAGATTTGACCTGTTAATCAAGAAGCCCTGTCAAATCACAGCTGGGGCGCAGGCACCTAGCAGTCTTTGATCGTGTTGCAGGGCCCAGGTCTGATGGCAGAAGAAGATAGAATACATGGTACTGTAGACTTCCTCACCACCGCCCTCTTGCTCAAGCAGTGGCTGCCTGACATACAGGGCGGAGCTTCTCCTTATTTAGAGTGCTTCTTCCACTTGAAGACATCTTTTTGCACTCCTTTTCCTTTTTACTTCTTATTTTATTTTGAACTTTACATTCATTGTTTGTGTCATTCATTATCTGAATGGGCCAGCAAGAACCTGGAAAGGACCACTGGTCACCTCCCCTTCCCCTGACGGTCAGAGCTCTTTCCAAGGAGCGCGGCCTTCTCAGGATCCTGAGTGTGCGGCGCGGTTTCGCTGATCACGGGAACAGCGCGGCACCCAGACCTCGAGATGGCGCTCAGCCTTATCCCTGAGGTTCTGCTTCCTCCTACTCCCAGCTCCTCACAGGTAGCATCCTACTTTTGTGTAAGAATGTGATTATTTCAGTGGAATGAGCAATGATTTTTGTTCTGCTCCTGGTTTATTCCTCTTGATATAAAGTTCCTCAGGTTGTCTGTGCTGTCACCCAGGACAGGGTTTCATCTTCTAAACCGAGTAAGATCCCACTATATGTATATTCTTTCTTTCTTTTGCCATTCAATATCAATGGAAATTAACAGAATTTCTACATTTTCAGTATTTTGAATAATGCTGCAAAGAACATTGTGTAGTACAGATACCCTAAATTCAAATATGTTGGATAAATTGATTTCAGATTACTGGATAGACTGGTACATCTTTAATAGTTTAATGCCTTAACACTATTTCCTGTAGTGTATCATTTTTTCCATTTTCACCAACAATATACAAATATATCCATTTCTCCACATTTAAATGACGATTTTCATTCTCCATTTATTTATTTTAATAATATCTGTGCTAACACATATAGGAAAATTCATAGCTTCATTTTACAATCTCCAGATTACTTACTAAAAATTGTCTTTAGAGTCTGTGAAATCTTTCCAAAATCTCAGCTGTATGCTTTAAAAAATTAAAAAAAATCAATCCCAAAAAATCACAAAAGATACCAAAAGAACAAATTAATCTTGAAAAACAACAAAGCTGGAGGCATCACACTTCTTATTTTCAAATATATTACAAAGCTACACTGATTAAAACTGAATAAAGGATATGTTACTGGTATACACAAATACAAATATAATACAAATCCATACATAAATACATATATACATACATATTTATGCACACATATATAATCATGAGACTTGGATAAACCTCATATACTTTTGTTCAACCAATATTCAACATGAACGTCAAGGCCAAGAATTAACAGTGAGAACAGCGTAGTCTCTTCAAAGACAGTGCTGGGAAAGCTGAACATGGATATGTGAAGGTGTGAAAGTAGACCCTGGTCTCCCATCATATAGAAAATTCAGTGTAATTTATAGGAAAGATTTGAACATAAGACCAAAAAGCCTATTTTTGGGAAAAAAAATCATTCTAAGTCAAAGATTCAGTCTTTGTGCTGAGCAATAAATTTTCTTAATACCACAGCAAAAGTCAGGAATAAAATAAATAGGTGCCTATACAAAATAAAAAAGATTATGCCTAGTAATGGAAACAGTCTGCAGAGTGAGGAGGTCCAGTGATGAAGAACAATTGAGGAAAAATATTTGTAAACCATGAATCTAATATGTGACGAATGCTGACAATACAAAGAAACTCCTTAATTCATAACAAAATATTTAACTTTTAAACAGATGAAGGAGTTGATATTGTTTTCTTTAAAAAACAAAATGCCAAACAAGTCTTTAAAAATGTTCAACATCTCTAATCATGAGACAAAAGCAAATCTAAAGCATTTTAAGCACATCCCAGATGATACTATTCATTCATTATAGTATCAGGTAGGGTCTTATTACAGAACTATTTACATTTTCATCAGGAAGTCCAGCACTGCATCACTACTTTGAGCCAGCAGATAACTGGAGTTTATCCTCCTTGGGGCCTCTCTGGTGAGCTGAACCACGTGTTCCATCTGCGGGAGAAATGGTCCAAATTAGTCCTCATCACAGTGCACTCAAAAGTGAATTTGCTGTTCCTTGGGAAATGCAAAATTTAAGATAATATGAAGAATGATTTAGAAGACATTTTTTACACCTGTGTGGATAATTATAGCTATCATTTTGGTACCAAGCATTTTAGTTACTAAACACCATAGGCTAAAGTCTAGTTATTTCAAGTGTTAATTACATGTATTTCTCAAAGTCTGGTTTACTCAGAGTTCTGCATAGCAAGTTAGTACCAACTGTGTTCTGGCAAACAAAAAAATTAGAAAAATTATTGAACTTACGTTTTCAGAGGTAAATAAGAGTCTGGTAGTTGTGCATGTGTGTTCCTTCTGCTAATAGTGAAGATGACTTGAAGTAAGGACAAGCATGAATCTAACAATAGAAGATAAAATGTTTGCTGGGTTCAACTATCTGGTGCACTGTTTCATGAATAGGAAAGTAATTTCATTCAATCCATGCCCTAGCACACACACACACACACACACACACACACACACACACACACATCCTACACACAAAAATACACAGACAGATGTAGTTCATGTCCAAGAGAATCATAGTGATCATCATTATTTATAATTGTATGAAGCACAATTTTTAGATAACTTCCATTTTGTTCTGTGAGATTTGAGCACAAAGAGTACCAGCCAAGTTACTCTGTTTACGCTGAGGGATTCATAGAGAATCTTGGACTGCACATCATTCTCTTCCTTTTCCTGGTAGTTTATGCTTTGAGTCATAGAAATTTAGGGTTCATTTCATTTGTCATTGGGAATTGTAACCTGCAAAACCCAACACAGTTTCATGTGCATGTTTTTTTCAGTAGCTGCCTGATATTCCTCCGTTACTATCAAATATATTACTAAATTTCATGTCAAAAAAGAAATTGATTTCATACCTTCAGTGTATGAAAGGGGTAATTGTGGCTGTAATGTCAAGAAAAGCAGAATGCTTGTTCTTAGCTGTATTGGAATATGGTCTCCGTGCAGATGTGGTAAGCCCAATTCTCTGTTCAGTAGTTGTGGCATCCAGAGTCTGTGTGCTGTCATTATGGTGTATGTAGGTGGAATTCTGCATGCTATTACACACAGAACACACACTGTCAGTCTATCCATATATGGAGTCACTATAATATGACACAACTACTCTGACTTCTGTCTTCTGTCTGCAACTTCTTCTGACAAATAAACTCCTTTCTCTTCTAACACTGATTCTCTTTTGAGATATGTAACATAATAATAACACTGCCATCTTGCACTCTCCTCCTGTAGCTTTTCGGATGAAACAATCTAGCAAAGGAAAATGAAAAATCTTTTCTATATGTGGTTCTCACTTAACAGAAGTGACCATTTGTCGTTGTAGTGTTCTTTTTATGTGTGTGAGACAAAATTCCAGTATCTTTCTGAGCATGAAATGATCATGTTAATATTCTACACCATGGTGATTTTTAGGCTACACCTCAACTTCCAGTATTTGAAGAACAGAATGTGACAGAGACAGTGAACAATGTGCATGGAAAAAAGTTTATTATTAAGTATATTTTCCACATTAAAATACATTAAAAATAAAAAATGTCATTCTATTCATTGTGGTGAGAATACAGTAAAATTGCTTGAATTAATTGCTGTAATTCTCCTCTTGGACATTTTAAAAGTAAAGATCAGCACAGTGGTGGATTTTACTCTTTTTAAAATTAAAACTATTTCCTATAGTGTCTTGAGCCAAGTAGCATCCCATTATGTACAGATTCTATATTTTCTTTATCCAGGTGTGGGGTGATGGGTACACAGGCTGTTTCCTGGATTTCACTATTTTGAAAGGAGCTAGTGTAAACATTGGTGATAATGTCTCGCTGCAGTGTAATGTCCTAAACTCCTTGTCAAGGGCACCTAGATGGGGAATAGCTGGGTCCTATAGAATTTCCAAATTTGGTCCTTTCAGAAATCTCCATACTGATTTCCATAGTGGTTGTAATAGTTTACCCTCTCTCCAACAATTGTAGGAAGTTTTACGACAGTCTTGCCAGAAGTTTTAAACTCCAAGGGTGGCAACTTGTACTAATTTTTTAAAAAACTAAATGAATTTAGAAACAGTTCTGGCATCGATACTATTTTATAACTTTGCTATGCCTCAGTGTCCTGAGTGCACAGAGACAGCGATGAGCCAAGGGTCCAGCACACCCAGGTCATTTTCCTTAGAATCGTTTCTACCCACTACTGTTAAAGCAATGCATCCTTAGATCTAGGAAGCAATGAAATCCCATCCTGGTGTTCACACACCACAGCTCATATCCTCCAACTGCTGGTGTCATTACTGGGACAAATGGGGAAGGGACAGTTTCTCCCTTTTTTTATTATACTTTCATAGCACTGGCATAAAACTAAATTTATTCCCTGACAAAGCTCAGAAACTAGACATTATGATTAATGAAGACCATATTTTAAATTCACTTTGCAGAGCTGGGTGTAATGGTGCACTCCTGGAATCCCAGCACTCAGGAGACTGAGGCAGGAGAATTGTTGCAAGTTAGAGACCAGTTTGGGCTACAAAGTAGGCCCAAGGCCAGCCTGAACTGCCTAGTGAGACCCTGTCTCAAAAAGATAAAAGAAAAAAACCTCTATTAACAAAAATTATTTGCAATACCAAGAGTATTGTATAAAAGTGATTGCAAGATGTTACTTCTAATCAGACCAAAGCCCAGACCTAACCTTATGAGAATTCCTAGGGGCCTGACCTACACTTCACTTGGCATTGTTTTATTTTGACTCTTTTCCACCTGTGATGCTCTGGTAGATGCACCCAACCTCAGCATGCAGGTCCAAGACCAAAGGTAGAAAAAGGTGTCTGCTATGCTCAGGGCTAAGTCTGCTTCCCCCCTACCACACTTTTACCACAATGAAATGTTTCCTTCAAAGAGGACTTTGATTGATATTGTTGTCTCTCCTTTACTTTAAGCTCTTCTAAACTTCTACTATGTAACTTCATTTTGGGCCTCATGAGTTTCTCGCATTCATTTATTGCAGTCCAAGATCTTCAGAACACACCAGGTAAGCGAAACAATATTTTATTAAATAAGATTCATAAATTCAAATGCCAGCAAAACAATATAAATGCATAACATCTACCACAATATATCTCTGCAGTATATGCTGTGATTTTTTGTTGATGGTGAAAAACTCTCGATTGTGATGTCATGTGTTTCTTGCCTTCAAATATTAGAATTCAAAGCCCTTCATATCTATTACACTTGCCACTCCAAATAATGGTGCCAGAATGAACCTAATGAAGGTATTTGTCCATACTTGTATTTATCATGAAACGTGGAAGAGATAACACAATTCTATAGCATGATGCAATTTATGCAGTAATATTTTTAAATTTGTATCTTGAAGAACAATTCAAAATATTTGAAAAGAACAAGGCCAAGACTAGGGACAATAGTTACAGCCATGTATTTATTTAGTTATACCATATTTAATTCATAGGGTATGTCTTAGTTACATTTCACTTGTTGCTGGGACAAAACACCCAACACCCAAAATTAGGGAAGGAAAGGTTTATTTATTTTACAGTTTTGGGAAGTTTCAGTCCATAATCAGCTGGCTCCAAGGCAGGGTGGCACCACACTGGGGCAACACTTCAAGGCATCAGCCCAGCAAAAGCAGCAGAGTAAAAAGGGCAAGAGCAAGCCTCTTTTTCTGTCTTATATTGTACACAGGACACCCCCCCACACCAGGGTGGGTGTAGCATTCACAAATATCCTTGCCTTCCTTTGCACAGGATGAGGATATTTACAAAGTAAGAACCCTGGCTCTCTGCTGAGTCTCTCAGTTAAACTTCTGACTTTCTCAAATTGACACAATGAACAGGTAACTGCTTGTGCTTTACACCCCAGGATGTAGAGCTGCTGAGTTACTTAATGAAGCTTCTAGACTTCTCACGTTGACACAATGTATAAACTGTAACAATTCACCCCTTGTCGACTTGACAACCAGTCATATTTCTTTAAATATGTCTTTGTATCAGTCTCCAGATACAAAGACATGCTTATTCTTAACATTTTGTAACTTGAACATTATAACACATCTTAACAATCCTTAAGAACCAGCATTAAGTCTATCAGCATTATATTACACTAGAAACAACATTTTGTCTTTGGACCCCCAAAGACTCATGCACATCCCTTTATGAAAAAGGCATTTAGTCCATCTGCAAGAGTTGCCAAAGTCCTAACAGTTTCAGCACTGCTCAAAAGTTCAAATCCCAACTCTCCTCCAAAATCCATGACAAACTCTTAACTATAACCCCATGTACAAATGAAAATGAGGATAAACACTTCCAGCATATATAGGCACAAGATAAACATTGCCATTCCAAAAGTTGCAAACAGGGGAATACAAATCATTGGAACCAAAGCAAGACCAAAATCCAGCAGGGCAAACATTGAGTCCCAGAGTTCTATGCTCAGTATCTGAAGCAATCTGGTTGCAAGCTCCCAAAGGCTTGTGTGGTTCCACTCCCATGGCACTTCTGGTGGTTACCAATCCCACAGCTTCTCTCTTGGGCTGGCTTTGCTCCCTCATTGCAGGTTTCCTTAGGTGATCCACGATCCTGGCTTTTCCAAACTTCTGAGTTCTCCATCGCACTTTTGGCTTCACACTCACAGCTTCATATATTGCCTTCTCAGGGTCATACTGCCTCACCTCTCAGGCCTTCTGAAATCCAGGTGGAAGCCTTTTTAATCTCAGAACCCTTGCACCACATGAATAATGATAAGGTCTGCTGCCAGCTGGAGCAGCAGCCAGGTCTCCTCTCTCTTGGCTGTAGGGGTCAAGTTCCTAGATCACCAGGCACTCTGAACCTGATTCTGAGGAACAGATTCTCTATGCTGTCACCATTCTGGAACCTGATGTGGCCACCACTGTCATTCTAGAACATGGTGCTCTGAGGCTTTTTCCTCCAAGAAAAGTCTTTCACTTTTCCAGTTTTGAGGCTGCAAAGCATGGGGACCAGCTGCCTCTTCCCATGATGCCTGCAGGCCATCTTTTTTATTCTGTTCCTTCTCAGCAATGGAGATCTCAGCTCTCTCGTTACATTCCACAGCTTTACTGGAGCTTCCTTTCTGGCCAAACTCACAGTGCTTTAAATCATCTTGCTGGGCTCAGATTCACAACATGAATCTGGCTAACATACCCTAACAATAGCTATGCCACTGCCTGGATATTAGATTGCCTTGTAGTTTCTTTTGCCAGATTAACCAGTCCATTGTCCTTAATCTCAGTCTCAAGGAAAGTCTCTGGGCATGGGCAGAATGCAGACAAACTTTCCGCCAAGCCATAACACACATCATGTGGTGTCCAACAACCAGTGCAGTCCTTCTTTCCAAAAGATACCTCCTGAGCCTTGTCATTACTGGCAGGTTTTTTTTTTTTTTATCAACCTTGTGGTCTCCTGAGCTTTGACCAGAATCTCCTACATAGAACAGCATAAGCTGTTCCAGGGCTACTCTTTCAGGTAACACCTCTGAACCTTTCCAAACTCTTCCCACAAGTCATTTTCAAAAGCTCTTAAACCACATGGTCAGGTTTAGTCACAGCAATGACACCACTCCTGATACCAAATTCTGTCTTGGTTACTTTTCACTCTGTCCTGGGACAAAACACCTGACACCCAAAATTAGGGAAGAAAAGGTTTATTTATTTTACAGTTTTGGGAGGTTTCAGTGCCTAATCAGCTGGTTCCAAGGCACGGTGGCATGATACTGAGGTAACACTTCAAGGCAGCACCCGAGCAAAAGCAGCCAGAGTAAAAAAGGCAAGAGCAAGCCACTTTTTCTGTCTTATATTATACACAGGAACCCTCCCCCCCCACCAGGGTGGGTGTAGCATTCACAAATATCCTTGCCTTCTTTTGTACAAGATGAGGATATTTACAAAGTAAGAACCCTGGCTCTCTGCTGAGTCTCTCAGTTAAACTTCTGACTTTCTCAAATTGACACAATGAACAGGTAACTGCTTGTGCTCGACACCTCAGGATGTAGACTAGACTTCTCACGTTGACACAATGTATAAACCATAACAACAAATACAACAAATACAAGAAAAGATTTACAAAACTTTTAAATTGCATATTTTAATAATGACATACAAATTCTAACTTTAAAGTCACACCAAACACACACATCAACAAATTACACAAACTCAGAAAACATTGACCTCAAAATGATGATAAGAAGATATAGAAATCAATTTTATCATGGTTCTGAGAATAGAACTCACATTCTTGGAAGCAATTTGCAAATTTCAATTAAATTTGTATATTCACCTAATTCAAATAATATATAATTAATATGTACAAAACCATTATGAAAAACTATAAAAAATATTGAATAGTGTGTTGTAAAATTTTATGTAACTTTTTTTGATTATTTCGTGTATTTAATTGAAAGCTACAGAATTGTATAAATGGGATTCTGTCCAAAAAGTCATTGCTTCTGCTTATGACTGCAAGAGATTTACTATTTCCTCTTTCAGCATATTCTTTTTTTTGTTTGTTTTTTGTTTTTTGTACCAGCAATCAAACTCAGGACCTTATGCTTGCCAGGCAGGCACTTACACCACTGAGCTATATCCCCAGCCTTATGACTTGGTTTTTGTATTTATGATCTCTTTTTTGTTTCTTTCACTTCTTCTTTTTTTTTTTTTTTTTTTTTTTTTTTTTTTTTTTTTTTTTTTTTTTTTTTTTTTTTTTTTTTTTTTTTTTTTTTTTTTTTTTTTTTTTTTTTTTTTTTTTTGTGCGGCACCGGGGATTGAACTCACAACCTCACGCCTGCCAGACAGGCACTTAAACCACTGAACCAAACTCCCAGCCCTTCAGCACATTCTTTGATTTTGTTTTTATATCTAATCCTATTCCATATTGTTAATTGTGTCATAAACTGTTACAATTCATATGAAAATCAGTATAGAGTTTCCTCAAAAAACTAAGGATAGAAATTTCTTTGATCCCACCACACCTCCATTGGACAACTCCCAGGACAGGTAGAAGACTTCATATTACAGTGATCCATGCATTCTCATGTTACAGCAACACAATTCATAATCCTGGAAGCAGTATATGCATCCATTTACAGAAGAATAAATAAAGACGACGTGTTATTCATACACAATGGAGTCCTACTCAGCCATAAAGAAGGATAAATTTGAGGCATTTGTAGCAAAGCAAATGCAACATAAGACCAGAATTTTAAATTAAATAAATCAGACACATAAGGTTAAATATCACATGATTTCTTTCATATGAGAAACTCAAAGCATAGATAATTTAAAGAACAACAACAAAAAAAGACAAATGATAGGAAACAGAAAGGTAGACTTTGTGGAGATGGGGAAGATATGGGGGAGGGGGAAGAAGGGAAGAGGCAGTAAGACAAATTAAGACAAAACAGGTATAAGAACCAAATCCTCATGATGACAGTATTATGTATGATAAGCAAATGTTGATAATTTTTTAAATTAAGAGGTAATATGTGGTTAACAATGACCAATGGTAGATAACAAAACAACATACAAGATCAGGACCAGAATTTTTTGAAAGAGGAAAGGACTTCTGAGGCTACCAATATTGTAAAAGATGATTTTGCTTTAAAAATATTTGCTAACATAGGTATTGTGGGTTTACATCTAAAATGTGTCCCAAATATATCATGTGTTCAGAGATGGGGCTTTCACAACATGTTTAATCATGGAGGTGTTGTTTCATAGCTGAATGTGCTATTAGGAGCCAAGTCCTTGTTCAAAGGAGTAGGTCACTGTTGGCATGATCAGAATGGGCATGTTACTGTCCCTGGCTTTTCCCCTCTCCATTCTGTTTCTGGATTTATGAGACACATGGGCTGAACAGCTTTCTCAACCCATACTCTTCCACCATGACATTTTTACTTTGAAGTCATCTAACCATGGACTGGACCATTTGAAATTGTGAGCCAAAATAAAATTCTCCTTTACATTGTGGGTGTTGGGTATTTGTTCACAGCAATGACAAAATAACAAAGATTATACAGAAATTGTATTCTTATGTAATATTCATTAGGAAAATGAATATATTTCAATTTAGGAAAATATACAGATATCCTTTTGTATCTATCAGAATTCTTAAGGTTAATAGAATTGCTTAGGGTATTATACATTTTGAAAGTTTTGCAGCGTCTGAAAGATATTGTTGTGATCCCATTAATCTTGATCTTCTGTATAACTGACATGATAATAAACTAACTGAAAACTTTTATGCATGTAGTAGACAAAATACATAAAATGCAGGCAGCTAGCCAGGCATGGTAGTGCACCACTATTATTTCAGCTCTCTGGATTGCAGGAATATGAAGATCACAAGATGTTGCCTAGCCTGAATAACAGAAATTTAGAGAGACCCTCTCTCAAAATCAAAAATAAAATTAACACTCACTGGGTAACCTGGTATCAAAACTCTGGGTAAAATTCCCAGCTAAAATTAAGTACTTTTATTTAAAACACAATGAAATCTAAGCACAATTAATGCAATTTACTAAGTTAAAATCCACATGCCATAAAATATACTATTTTAACTCTTTTGATGTAACTAACAGATTCACCATGTTGTGCAAGAACCAACTTTCTGTAACTCCAAAACATTTCCATCAGTACAAAACCTTACCAAATGATTTCTCTCACTTCTTTGCATCATTCAGCCATGCTGGTCCTTCTCTACATGTCTTGAATTTAAATTCTGCATATTTCCTAGAAAATATTCATATTTAAGGTGATATTTGGATCTTTGAAGATTTGAACTAAAAAATATTTTGTACATTCATACTTGATACAGCATGTTTTTTTAAAAAGTTATTTTGTTTTGCTTAACAGTAAATGTACACTTTGAATTGCAGATGTGCGATACAGTACAGTAAGTTCCTGACTAACAAATGAGCTCCTTTTTAAAGAAGTTTTTCTTAAGTATGGCTTGCTTGCAATTCCTACAAAATGTATCTTATGTTTGACACAAGTATATGATATAAAATATTAAAAATCAAAACACAACAAGTTAACTTTATTGTTACAGTTACCTTATCATGCTAGACACTTGTGCTACTTCCTGATTTTTCACTCGTACGAATGTTCTAGACACAATGCTTCAAAGTACATTCCTGGAACTTACTCATTTTTCAAAACCATGTCCTCATGACTGTTTACAAACAACTCCCTATTCATCCCAACTGCTAGCCCTTTGCAACTAGCACCCTTCTGTCTGACTTTCCACCTTGGGGTATATTAGACATTTCATGCAATTGGAGTTGTGCATAGTATCTGTCCTTCTGTGACTGGGAAATTTCGTTTAGCATAAAATTTTAGAGCTTCATCTATATTATCACATATTTAAGGACTTGTATTTAAGGCTAATTGATATTGCATTGCATGTATAACCCACATTTTATTTACCCATTATTCTGTCAATGGATATTTACGAATTTATTCACACCAAGGTTATTTTGAGTTTTGGTACAATAATCATGAAGATATTAATATTTTTAAGACTGTAATAAAACTTATTTAGATAAAACACAGAAGTTGGGTTCCAGATCATTCATTCAATTAACACAGGCACTCACAGGATATCCACACTGTCCCTGACAATTAGCGGATAACCTCCAGGCATTTCACTAAACTCTCAGATGCTTCAGAGATAACAAACCAATTGCTTGACTTCTCCTCAGGGATAGTCTTAAAAAGTTAAAAAAAAATCACAAATTGTCTTTCAAAACAACATTCCCTTTGTCTTTAAAAAAAAAAAAAAACACATGGGAAAACCAGAACAGAGTTTTAATTCTAGGTGATGCAGACAGAAGGCTGCAGGCATTGGCATATATTACCAACATCTACACAAATGCTCATAGTGACAAGACTTCACCATCTAAGGTAGGTGACCGTTTGTGACTCAGTTTGTGTGTGCGCTTTCTCCTACCCGGTAAATTCCTGAGAAGCAAGGGTAACTCTCCTTTCGGCTCATATTAATTCTTAAATATTTTCAAATACTTTGAAAAGGTAAGTACCTGCAGCACACATGATGTGTGCTTATACAACTTGAA
The DNA here is from genome assembly GCA_004363535.1 of Dasyprocta punctata. NCBI lineage: Eukaryota > Metazoa > Chordata > Mammalia > Rodentia > Dasyproctidae > Dasyprocta > Dasyprocta punctata. Next base: position 3,761 of record RJWM01034517.1, on the reverse strand, counting down.
ATTTTCTACATTATGAATACGTACATAGAGTCGTATATTTTTGTACACTGCCCTGTCAAAAGGAGGCCAAAAATGATATGAGGTGAAGCAGAAATAATGGGTCCCAGAGTTTTGCTCAAACTCAGAATTTGAAAATGGGAATTCAATATCCTGTTCTGATATCCTTCTAACATTTATTTACCCTAAGTATTTTGAGGGGAGTCATAGAGACATAAATTCACATTGGTGGTTAGGTAAACAAATAAACATGATTGATTTTGAATCTTAGTAGAAGGAGTTTTCCCTTCACATCAAGAAGTGAAGAACTATAGTGGAGGTTTAGGAGGGTTTCAGGAGTCAAAATTATTGCAATGTTAAAATGTTTTCTGTTTTGAAAGTGGATCTAAATAAATGTAATAATTAAAAAAATAAAACTTAAATATTCAATAAAGGAAATAATGTATCAAAAAGTCAGTTGCCTCTTCCATTGAACACCAAGGGAGCTGAGAAGAAACGTTTTGTTATCTTTCTTTACCAAAAAAAAAAAGACAATTCACTTTTAATTTTTTAATCCTTTTGATTTTTCATGATTATAAATTAAGCCAATCAAATACAAGATTTTTCTCTTAGTGGTTTTATTAAAACCATTCTTCTAGTACTGTCATTAGTAAACTTTTTCATAAATTTAACTTGTGAGTGATGCGGGCACTGGGTTAGGTAGGATATCAGGCAGCTGCAACAGATAAATGACATTCCATGCCAGGTAAAAGTAACTGATGCCTACTCAGGTTTGTATTTAATTTTGTCTGTAATGATAATATATAATATAATATAATATAATATAATATATAATATATAATGATAATGACCTTCAGAAAATTTAGAATTTAAGTAAATTTACATGCAAGTACCTTAAATTACAGATTTATTAAAATATCTATGAAAAAGAAATAACTAATCCAAAACAACAGCATATTCTTCATCCAATCTAATCAGGCATCAGGCAGGGGTGATGGGATCAGGAGAGGGATGTAGAGCAGGTGTTTATTCTGCTTCATCAGTCCTTCATCTGCCTAACATTTTATAGCAAATAAGGGAAGCCTGTTTGCATAAGAATGTGCATGTGCATTGTAAAGGAAACCTCTTTGAGGTCAGGCACTATTACTACTTAAAAATAATACAAAGGGAAAACGTGTACATGACCATAGAGAACCACTTTCAGGTCACTGGATACTCTAAATCACTTAGCCAACCATCATCCTTCTCCACAACCCTTTATAAGACTGTTTTGCTTTAAAGTAAGAGATTAACTAAATTTAGTTAAATTACCTGACCAAAGAAAACTTTTTGTACACTAATTTAAGATATAACATTGCTCATATATACAAGCATACATATTTCCTCAGGCATGCTTTTTCATAAATAGGCAACTTTCACTGCGATCTTCACAGTCTTTTAATCTACATCTATGATGTGTTAACAATTTCACATATAACACTTATAAGTATAGGTATTTATTTTATTTTATATATATTTTTTGAGACAGGGTCTCTCCATGCAGTTCAGGCTGGGTTTAAATTCACATTGTAACCCAGGCTGGTGTCGAGCTCACAGTGATCCTCCTGCCTCAGTCTCCCAAGTGCTGGGGCTACAGACATGCGCTACCACACACGGCTAACTATAGGTATTTTATGGGACGAAGTTTTGAAATTGCAGTTGCTAAAGTATAAGCAACATTGTATTCATGTTTGGAAGTCGTTGTTATCAAATTTTGATGAGTCATTGTCATTAAATGAAGTGAATACTACAGTGTGATGGTAAGTATATAAATGAAAGTCAACAAACAACTAGTCCAGCTACATGTCTGCTTCTGTATTATCATCTGGTAATGGTGCACGAATATCATAAAATCTACACTTCAAAGTGAAGATACATCTTACTTACACTACCTTTGCATGATTACTGGCCCATGTAAAAATACTTTCTCTACTATGTCTGTCTAGAATATGTTTTGTAACAAATGTTGATAGAGGAGCCCAACCATACAGTGGTGACCGAGTTCATCCTGCTGGGCGTCACAGATCGCCCTGAGCTGCAGGCTCCACTCTTTGTGCTGTTCCTTGTCATCTACCTGACCTCCCTGGTGGGCAACTTGGGCCTGATCGCCCTCACCCAGGTGGACTCCTGGCTGCAAACCCCCATGTACTTTTTTCTGAGGCACCTGGCTCTCACTGATCTTGGCTACTCCACAGCTGTGGGACCCAAAATGTTGGTAAATTTTGTTGAAGATGAAAATACAATCTCCTATCCTTTCTGTGCAACACAACTGACTTTCTTTCTTGTTTTTATTGGTAGTGAGCTTTATATTCTGTCTGCAATGTCCTATGACCGCTATGTGGCCATCTGTAACCCTCTGCTGTACAATGTCATCATGTCACCAAGAGTATGTTGGGTACTAGTAGTGACTCCCTATCTCTACTGCATCTTTGCATCTCTTCTACTTACCACAATGATTTTCACTTTGCCCTTCTGTGGGCAAAACGTCGTCAGTCATTTCTACTATGACTGTCTGCCCTTATTATCACTGGTCTGCTCAGATACTCATGAAATTGAGGTGACACTTTTGAGCTTAACCATTTTTAATTTGATTTCCTCACTTCCAATTGTACTCCTGTCCTACCTCCTCATCTTCATAGCCATTCTCAGGACGAACTCCACAGAGGGCAGGCACAAGGGATTTTCTACCTGTGGGTCCCACCTCACTGTGGTCACAGTGTTCTATGGGACTTTGATATTTATGTGCATGCAGCCCAAGTCCAGTCACTCCTTTGACACTGACAAAGTGGCCTCCATATTTTATACCTTGGTCATCCCCATGTTGAATCCATTGATCTATAGTTTAAGGAACAAAGATGTAAACTACGCTCTCAATAGGACTTTAAAAAAGATATCCAAATATTTTTCTTTGAAGTCATATGCAAATCATTCAATACCATAGCTATCCTCCATAGATGGTCTCCATTTATGTCCAAAGTTCAGTCGTTTTGGTACTCCTTAAATTTCAATATATTATAAATGTATCAGTGAGTGAAACATTAAACAACTGTACTTTCTTGAGGTAGAGAGATGGGTTGTAGCATAATATTCAATGAACTTTTCTTGTACATTAAAATGGTGTGGCCTTCAATAAAGCTGGTATGCTGTGTGGGAGTATAAAACAACAGTAGGCATAGAAGATGAGAAAAAAACCTTCATTGGTTCTTTGAGGTCCTGGGGATTAATCCTAGGACTTTCACACTAAGCTACATCCCCAGCATTCAGGTATCAATTCATTTATCTAGACACAATTTATTGAGCAGTCTTCAATTTGTTCAAGTGGGACTTCAATGAATGTTCCTCCTGCATCAGTCTCTCATAGAGTAAGGTTTTTTATGGTATTTTCAGCATTACAGTAAACTTTCCTGTGGCCATGTATGATGTTGTGTCTGTGCTTTTGTGTGTGTATGCCTTGAGGATGTTCAAGGCTTCAAATACTAAGATGTGGTTGTCTTTAAATCAAACTTGATTGGATTTATCAAGAGGGTAATTGTGGGGAGCCACATAAAAGGTCACCTTGGGCATGTGGGACGCAGCAACTGTAGGCCGGACGGAGTGTAAGCGAGGCCTTGGGGAAGGAGCAAAGCCTGAGCTAGATTACCCCTCCCATCGAGTAAGCCAAGATGGCGACCATATCCTGCTTCCGCATATTACACAACCCCACCCCAGATGATGTATCGCTGACG
>RJWM01034516.1:0-19632 GCA_004363535.1 Dasyprocta punctata | reverse complement strand
CGCCCGGCTATGTTAGAATTTTTAAATGTTTTTATTTGTTTGCTTTTTCCTTGAGTTTCTAAATTGCAATGATTTAGGTTGGTTTTAATTTAAAAGGATACTGTTAAATTTTGTAATTGAGCTGGGCGTGGTGGCGCATGCCTTTAATCCCAGCACTCGGGAGGCTGAGGTAGGCGGAGCGTTGTGAGTTCGAGGCCGGCTTGGGCTACAACGCGGCGCAAGGCCGACCTGAGCTACATAGTGCGACCCTGCCTCAAAAAACCAGGGCTGGGAGTTTGGCTCAGTGGCTTAAGCGCCTGCCCTGGCAGGTGCAAAGCTGTAAATTCAATCCCCGGTGCCGCAAAAAAAAAAAAAAAAAAAAAAAAATTTGTAATTGTTTTAAGTTTATGATTCAATGTATATGCCTTCTTAAATCCCAAATATATTAAAATTGTTTAAAATATATTATAGTAATCATTACTGTAATTGTTAACACATAACAAGTTGCATAATGAAGGTATTGGGTTTTTGATATCAAGAAGTAAAATGGGTTTTTTATGTCAAGAAGTAAAATGAATGAGTTGAAAACTTAACAATAACCAGAAATATTAGTATATACCAAGGAAAATCTTAGTTTTTAAAGAACAAGTGATATATTCAATATAAAATTTAAAATATAAGAGGCATTATTAATATGTTACAGTTTTAGAGAAACTTATAGATCATAGAATAGAATTATATTTGAAAATGTAGGGTAAATATCTCTTATCTGAAGCTAATTTTCTTAAAATTTCCTTAATGTTCAGAGAAAATGAAGCATTTTTACATTAATTTAAATTAGGATAAAGTTAATTTCAGGTCATTTCATTATTCTAATTTAGGTAGGGTTATCTGTTTTTCATACCATCTAACAGCTTAATACCGCTAACATGAATGTTCATTCAGTAAAATTGTTAAGCAATCTTCTATAAATTGAAATACTTCAGGAGTGCTTTACAGATTTTCTTTATGCTAATAAGACACTTAAAAGCATTTGTAGTGTACCTAGAATTCCCTTGACTGTATGTCAGTCAGAGATGGAAAATGATTTTCTAAATCACTTTTTCTCATGCTCTTTCAAATTAAAACCCTGTCCTGTCACTGTTTTAATTCATAAATAATCAATGTATGTGGGCAATTCTTAAAATAGGTACTTATTTTTTACTTCAAAATCCTCTTCTCTAAAAAAAGAATAAATACAATTATGATTTGTTAATGTTTCTTTTGCTTTTAATGTAATATATACAAAAACCATTTCAATTAATTGTATTTTGTAAGTTATATATTCTTCAATGTGATAATTCATTTAATATAATCATGAGATTATTACTTAGGTCTAAATTGGAATATCTAAATTTTTTTCAGCTACTTTATATTCAGTGGTTAACTTGTATGTATTTATGCTATTACCATTTTACAAACGTTCTTAGATACTTTTTAGTGTAATCTCTGAAATCATGAATGAAAAAAAGAAAACCTAGCAGATTGAATACTTTCCCAAGATTTCCAACTAAAATTTGAATCAGCTATCTGAGCTCCTAGAGATTGTGAGGATGGACTTAAGGCTTGCATTCACAACCTCCCAGAGAATACATAAAAATGAATAAAAATACCGTGTCACATGCTCATGTACACACAACACAGGCACGCTCAAGCATGTTTGAAATCACGTTTCTTTTGGTGTTTTCCTGTTAAAACCGAAACTATTTTTCCTTAAAAAGTTATTCACTGTAACCTACATTAATGACACCATAGGACAAGAGAAGTATTTAATAATAGAACCTAAGTAGTAATATTGTTTGTATTAGCTAATGCTCCAGAAAGTAAGTTACTTATCTACCCAAAATGTAACTATGAAGATATTAATGCAGCTACTAAATCTAGTGGTGCTTCTATTTAGCAAGGTTGAAAGCACATGACACAAATTACAGCTTCAACCAGAAGCTCAAGATCATCCTCATGTAAGAGAAAAAGATTAGTATAGTCTGACTATGACAAAAGTAACAATGACCCTAGTAAACAAAGCTTATCATCCTGTTTGCTTTGCACTGATTCTTTAGTGCAGATGTCCACATGACTTGTTAAACTTTCCAGAGTTTTTTATTCCAAAAATGGATACTGACACTGGTTAATATAGGAAAGGTAAAAAAATTATGATATTGTTGTCTCATAGATTTCATGAGAAGATTTAGAAAAAAAAAAACAAATTTAGAAAATAGGAGATGTCAGTGGAACCAGTGCAAAATGAAATACAAAGGATATTATACCCTCATGGGAGTACTTCTGTCACTCCTGCTGCAAATCCCTCTAACCACAGGAAACTGAATCTGAAGTGGCCACCAAAGACTGCTTCAGCCCCAAAGCTGACTTCACGTCAGTTCAGTATCCTGCATGGTGCTGGTATCTGATTGGCAGAAACTTGGTCCTACGCATGTCCTCTGGTACCTGGAAGCCATAAAGGAAGCTCTGTCCAAGACCGGACTGATTCAATGTGGAATTTTAAATAGATTGAAAAAATGCTTGGGTAGTAGGGATAAAATATATTGCTGCTATATACTGTTTATTATTCTAATTTATCTTTTTTTGTTTTAATTAAAGACCTCTCCAACCAGATATCAGAATGAGGAGGACTCACTTAAGTGTTTAGTAAAAACATAGCACATCCCTTACAGACAGTTGTATAGACTAGGTGTGCCACTGCTGCTACCCCTCTGGAAGGTGTATATCTCACTGGTCCTCTTCCCCTGTGCTCTGCTTCCCAGCTGTTGTAATCAGGGGTTACATGGAGAACAACTGCTACAGGACACAGAGTTTGTAATACTGTTTTATAATAATCACCCAAAGTTAAACACAAGACGGTGCAGGAAAATCCTTTCACAGTACTAAGACCCAGGATAGCCGAGGGCCTGGATCCCACAGCAATATCATGCAAGAATCCCACTAGAGACCCAAATGCATGACAATGCCTCCCACAGTACCAACTTGGAATCTAAGAGCCCCCAGTAAGGGCTCACGCCAGTTTATTTATGGTTCTGTGCTGGGAAGGCCACAGGTCAGCGGTGGAACCAGAAAGTCTATGCCAGCAGGGTGAAGGAGCTGTGCAGTAAGTTGAGGGTTCTACATGGGAGCTGAGAAGTCACACTCAAAAGAAGAAGCGGGGCTGCCCTGAAGAGCACCACAGCCATCCCCAACAGCGACGAGGTCCTGCGCTCCTCCGACGATGGAGAACAGTTGAGCACAGGTCAGGAAGCCCAGCGTGACCAGCTTCTCCAGCACACAGCCTCCCCTCTGGAGCCAGGAAGCAATGCACGGTGTGAGGAGCAGAGCTCCTGCAACATGAACCACAGCCACTCTCACCGATGAGGTCCCGAGCTCCTCCGACGATAATGGCCAAATCCACATTGGAGAAGCCAGCGTGACAAGCACCTCCAGGAGAACCAGCAGTTCCAACAGCAACTCTTGGAAGAACCCACAACGCCCGCCTCTTCTTCTCCACGTCCCTATTTATGCTGGCAACTTTCTTCAGGTGGAACATCTTTAACTCAACACCAGCTGAAGCTGGTGCTAAATTGACCACCAGTTTGTAATCCATAACACCAGCCATCATGAAGTGGACAGTGCTCTTTTGCTAGGTCCTCCCACCATGTCATTTCTGCCTTCAAGTCATCTGACCATGGACTACTCCTTTTCAAAACAGAAGCCAAAGTAAACATAAGTTGAAGGTGTGCTATAGTTTGGTTCAGAAATGGGAAAACTGACCAATATAGTATCTGATGGAGTTAGTGATTCTCTCTTCATAGAGAATGTGAATTATACAAAAAAACAAAAAGAAAATAACAGCAAGGCAACCTCTGTTTGGTAAACAAGAAATGTCATTTACATTGAAATAGAAAGGAATATGTTCTATGTGTTATCAATAGGTATTATGATATAAATAAATGCTACATTTTTAACTTCAAAAATAAAATTCTGTGGATTTGGTTTAACCTCTGAATTGTCATGTCTGAGTATTTTTTCTAATACACAAGTTATTAATTAAAATATTTGATATTAATGATATTCATAGTTTATAATATAGAATAGATAATGGTCATTGTCCAATTAAAAATGAAACTGAACTATGATCTGTAGCATCCTGCTCAAGAAATCTTAATATAGTGAGCCATCCTAGGAAGCTCAATAATTCTTCTAACAATTAGGTGTAAGTGGACAGGACTTGATTAATAGTCAACAGATGCTTTAATATTTTTTCTTATATACAGGTTTGGACTAACAGGAAAACAGCAAGTATTTACTCCTAATTTTTCATGGAGGCTGTCTTGTTTCTTAGTAGTCTGAGTGCAGTTGCTACACTCCAGGAGCATCTAATTAAGACATATCTGAAGTGCTCTCTCTCTCTCTCTCAATGAATGTTAAAGCCTTTCTAATTCATTGGCTGGTTTTTAATATCTGCCATAATACAAGTCATTGTGGCTAATGTCCTAGGAGAACAAGCTCTAGTCTTTGTTTGTCCTCATTTCAGTGGGCATTTATGATCACACCATTAAATGCTGTTGCCCAAAAGTAGTCACAAAACCAACTGAATTCCAAGAGTAGAAGAGTTAGTCGTTGTATTGGTAGGATCCTGTGTCCCCCCAAGGCCTCATAATTTGGACTGGGCAGAATCTGGCATTCGTGATTGGTTTGTTGACTAGCACTGGGATTGGTGGTGTGAGTGCAGCACCCACCCAGGGTGGAGCCAACATACAGAGTAAGGGTAGGAAGAATGCTCACTCTCTGTCTTTCTCTCTCTCTCTTTCCCTCTCTCTCTCGCCAGTCTGTTTTGCTGTTTGATGGCCACCATGAATGGTGGCTCCACCACACCACGCTGCCTTGGAGCCAACTGAGTATGGACTGAAATCCCTCAAGAATTGTAAGAAATAAACCTTTCCTTCCCTAATTTTGGACGTTAGGTATTTTGTCTCAGCAATGAGTGAAAAATAACTAAGACAGTAGTATAGTGCAAGATAGATAGTGTCTCAGTGCAGTCATTAGTCTATTCCTCCCTATAGTACTAATTCTCTGTTAGTTCATCAAAAAGAATAGTTTCTGTTATCATTGTTTGATTGTCTGATCATTTTTATGCCTACATTTTGTAACTTGAACAACTGCTTCTAAGATAGCAATATGTAATATATTGACTAGTTTGATTTCTTACTGTTTTTCTTATGATATTCTATATTATTTCTACCTTTTTTTCTGTTTTGCTTTTTAAAATTAAAAAAAAAGAGTAGCAGAAGTGGTTCTATCCCTCATGGGAGGAGCTTCAAAGTCACATTTTAGAAGTTATATACGTACACCGAGGTGAAATTGTGAAATCAGCTCACAATACCTACCTCCATGGTTGAAGAACTTTGTATCAATTAATAGTGAAATCTCTATGTTCAGTTGTCACTAGACCGATCAACTAAAGGAAGACAAAGGCAAATGACTATAATCTTTAGCATGTTGAGAATTAATTTTAGATTAAATGCTCAGTACATTTTATTGTAATACTTTTATAGTAATGCTTAAATTTTTTTACTAATATTCAGAAAATTGTTACTCATTCATATGAGTTGCAATTAAAATTAGGAACACCATGAATGAAATGTAACAACTAGGATATTTTCAATTTTTACTCAGATTTGCCTCAAACATTGTTTCACATCCTCTTGAACTATTCCCTAATAGATTGCCCTTTCTGTTTGTACCACAGGTTTTCCTGACATTGAATTGACAGCATCTTATAATGAACTTTGATACTGTGCTTTGGAAAAAAAATTTAAGAATACTGCAAAGAACTAAAACCCTCACTGAGCAATTTTGTTACTGGGTAATATACAGCACTTACTGCCAGAAACAGGGAGACAATTTTCTGACTGATTTGAAAAGCTATGAGAAAGAAAATATCTGAAGAAGCAGCACATCTGCACAAATTCATCCTTAATTGCCTATGTATAGTTAAACTTCAATAAAATAACTGTGAATCTTTCAAAATTCTATGCCTCAGTGGAGGCATTAGTCTGTTCCTCCCTAGGAAACTGTGGTGCTTATTTGCCCAAACTTGTCAAGTGACATTGTTTATATATAGGTATGCTAGATTCACAACATTTATAGAATTTCTGGTAATTTGGCTAAAATAATAATTAACAGGAAACATTTTATGCATAATATATTATTCTCTGAGGGGAGGATCAGCATGGAAATCTGCAAGAAGAAAGTAAATGAAAAAGTTGCTGAAGTTAACTGTAAGTTCTAAGATGCAGACAAGTTTGGTGTGTTATATACTCTGAAAATGTGGAGTTTAATATGAAAAAAACTATTGCAATTCATCTCATCACTTTATAAGGTACATTGACCTATGACTTGTATTGGAAATTTTTAACATAATAACTGTAAAATACTATGGGAATTTAAAAATATTTCTGTGACAAATGTAATATTCTTTCCAAGCAAATTAAAATAAGGCTATATCTTGCTTAATGACAGATACACATCCTTAGGAATGAGTCATTAGACAAATTTGTGTTTGGGCAAATTATTATAAAAGCTTCACAAACTGAGATGTCTATGATGCAAATAGATACATTAATATTATCTTACAGGACCACCATAGTATATGTGCTCCGTCATTGGCTGAAACATAAAGAGCATGATTATATGGGAAAGAAAATATAAAAGCAATTTGATAATCATCTAAACTAAATTCAAACTTTTTAAAAATTTTATGGTTTAATTATATGCATTTGTGTAAATATTTCTATTTCATAAAAATGAACCATAGAGTTCATAGAACATCTTATTTTTACGCAAACACATTGTAAAATATTTTAAATAGAGTAAATATGCATCAATATAATTTTATTATATGCCATATAGTATTTAAATATATCTATCTTTGTACCAAATATATATATATATCTTTACTTTAAAAACAGATTTTTAAGATTTTTAAGTTTTGTTTTCATAACATGTGAAAAGCAATTTATCTGTAATCTTGTCTACTTTTTACATGGAAAATATTAGAATTGTTATATCTTGTGTAAATTATTACTAAGAAATTAGTTTTCAGGTTTTTTCTTGCCTTGCAAATTATGGATATTTTTCCCTTCATATTTTCACCAATTGATTAGGACAAACATTCATTTAGTTTGTATACCACATCTATATATGTATTCTTTTGTGAAGGGGGGTTATTTTTAAGTTTATTTTCCTAATATGCTTTTTCTAACTGATTTAAAAGAACAATTTATATATGAAATATAATGAATCATTCTAAATATGTTTTCTTCTTAAATGTGCATCTGTACACTTTCAGAGGGTACTGACAACAATCCCTGTAGGGTTCTTTTGCAGGATCTTATACTTGCATGTCTAGAATTAGTTGATGTAAATTAATAAGCATCCAGATGACACTTTGAATAACAGCCACCTTTTGTCAGTTTACAGTGAGGCATACTCTGGTAAGTAAAGAAAGAACTGGTCCCATAGTGTGTGAAGCATGAACTATTATGTCATTCAGAGATGAAACATTGAATTACTTTTAGTGAAATACATTGCAGTTGTATTACAACTCAGTGAAGCTCAATATAAATGAAAATGGAAACAGTAACATGATAGAGATGTTCAATAAGAAAACAATGATTTTTACACATTTACACAAAAATTAAATTTAGAAAAATCAGAACTACGTTTACCTTCTGGAAATCTTATGAACAACTGAATTGTGGGGATTTTAATTTAAGTTTAATAGTTGTCCCAGATGTATCCAATACCGTAGGCAATTATGTTATTGACCTAAATGTTCACTAGTACAACACAGGTTTATGTAGCAGTTTGAAAACAAGCAGTAACAACAAAAAACTGTGTTCTGATGGAGGTGGGTTTACCTTTTCAATGCTTGAATGATAGTACTGAAAATACACCATACCACAGTATTGTTGTAATTAGCTTTCATTCCTAATCAGCTAACAATTTCTTTTTCTCTAACATGAGTTCTGTACAACAAATTAGCATTGTACAGGTTTATATCTTCTATATACCAGCTCTTTGCGATTTTCACATTCCACTAAAACAATTTGACTGTACATTTTTAAAAAGTGGAATATGCATATATAATGATAGCATTAGAGGCTGAGCCATGAAGGCTCTTGGGCTGAATTCCACCATTTTAAAGCAGTAGAAACTAGAGATAATCATACATGCTAAACTGGATAAGCACATTGCAAGTTGTAGGAAACTATAATTCCAATCTGCCTTAACCACTAATAAACAGTGGGATAGAAATCAGTGAATACTCAAAACCTGGATCTTGAAGATAGACATGAAAACTAAAAGAATAATCTACTTTTCTGACTTAGATTGTAAATCTGACTTCAAAATAATTGATTTCAGGTCTCATTGTGCTCAAGGAACTGCATTCCATGGTATTTATGAACACAAGCCATTTGAAAGAATTAGACTCCAACTGGAAGTGTTAGAACTACTCCTTCTCCCTTTGTTCTTTCATTTAGCAACTATATTTTGGAACAATGAAGGTTCCATTAAGTTAAGTTGATGATTTCTGATTTTATGGAAATGAAAATAGTAAGAGTCTGGCATTGCATTATCCTCCTACCAAGTGTAAATTTTACTCTGCAACTATGGTAGTCTTTATATTTCAAGATGTATAAGCCCTTAGCCCTTGATATTTTGCATGTCCTGACCCTGAGAATGTAGAATGAACACCTTTTTGTAGTACTTTATTATAGGGTTCTTTATCAGTCTTCCCCAAAGAGCTCATTAATAGGAAAAGACAAATGATTTGCATTGTAAGAAATTACTTTTCTACAAAAATGAGGTTTTCAGTATTTACTCTCCCAATTTGTAGGAAAATGGTCTCATTCTGATTTTTAAAATTCTTTGTGAGGCCAAGAAGTTTGAGAAAAAAGAAATTAATATCGTTGAAGTCTTCACAGAAAGGAGAGAACAGATCTAGAAACTAGAGATGAATCAGCACTAAATCCAAATCTTACAGGACGATTTTCTTAGCTGAAATTTCTTTGAACCAGTTTTTTAATTGACAAAATAGTGATCACCATGCATACCACTGTCTGTTTTGGTAATAGGTATCATAGAGGCAGATTCTCATGAAAGAGTACATCCTCAATAAACTATTTTTTACAACAAGATGCAGAAGCCTTGGACCATAATTTATTAACTACAGAAACAGCTAGATAGTTTATGAGAGAAGGGATCCTGCTATATCTGACCACATTCAAAATGATTGCACTCAGTGAAATCATTTTCCCTGTAGAGTCTTTGTACTTATTGTTCAGCCTGCCTGGAAAGTTTTTCCTTAGTATTTTTACAAGCCTCAGCTGACATGACACCTCCTCAGAGGAGCTCTCCTGTCACTCATGGATCCTTTGCTTTATTGTTTCAGCATTGCTTTATAAAACATTGAATATTTGTTTCTGTACATTTGATAGAATGCAAATGTGTGAGTACTGCCACCATTCTCTTTCTGAACTGAAAATAACTGTCTCCCCATGGCCTCTTACTACACATACCAGACCACCTAAAATCTTATGTTTGCCTCACATTTATAATTGTAATTCTTTCATTTCTTAAGTTAGAAAAATATAAAAAACAAATGCTTTTCTTGGACCCACTGTGATAGTCACACATTCTTTGAATAACTTTAACTAAAAACTTTGCTTCTTTTTGGAGTATGCTTTAATAATTCTATATCCGTGTCACTCTTGTTATCCTAGCAAATGTAAAGGGACACAGAAGGAGGAGAGGCTTAGGGGATGAAAAGTGAGTTAAAATGTGTTGCACATTGTACCAGTGCCCCACAATATTCATAGTATACTGAAAATACGTGCTAAAATACAAAAAATTTAAAAACATGCGCTTTTAACACGGTCAACAAATCAAAGTTATAAGCAGAACAGGAAAAAAACTAAAATGAGGCATGTTACTACTTAAAATATTGCATTTTACCAAGATAACCTTTTAACCATTTCTCTCCTGATAACCCTGAAAATTATACATTCATTCATATAAGCCTGTCATTATTTTTATCTTCTTTATATTGCAAACTTCCAATTGCATGTCTTATCTCCATATGAAGCTATAAACTTATGAGGGAAAAATGTAGGTCAGATTATTGATGCTTTTTTATATCTTTAAACACAATGGCCAAGAATAGATGATCCAAATATGCAAAATAAAGTGAATAAATCCAGAAGCCTATTCTATTTTAATTAGAAAAGACTTATGTGATGAAATAATGAAGCCTTAAATCCTGCCTCCACAACTTAGGTTCCTTGTTATTTCTGCAAGTTACTTCAAAGTATTTTACATTGGATTCTTTATATAAAGAGACTAAAATGTTTGTTGAAAGAATTACTTTAAGAATGAAGTAAGAATGACCCAGTAGATGTGCAGTAAATGCTGTCTCATTCTTCTGTACACTTTGGAACCACTCTCTTGAAAATTATCCCCTCGCACCACCTTATTGACCACACTGGAAGTAAGTGTATTGTCTGTACCTCCCCTGGCACTCTATTGTTTTCTCAGCTCTTTCATTTTTAAATACTGCATACAAATTCATGAAGCATTCCATATTTGTCAGCAAGGCCTGTGATTAAATCCAAATGTTTAATAATTGTTGTCATATTATTTCCCCTTGTTATTGGTATTGAAACTAGCTCTCAACCTGTTAGATGTTAGATATGCTACGCTCAGTTTTCCTAAAGTCAAAGGATGAATTTTAAGGAACCATGAATGATAAAAGTAAGAATAATTATTGGGGAATAAGAGTGGGGAATAGCAATAACTCCTGAGAGACAAAAGTCCCCAGTATATAGCCAATGACCAAGCTTCTCTGAGGAAGTTGTATAGAGCAAAATCACAAGGTGGGTAAAACATGGGTCAAAAGTATAAGACCAATAAGATTACAAATATAGCCACTTGGCTAAGATAGATCAAATACTAGCAAGGGTATATGGATGACATTATTAAACTTGGTCCATAATCTTTTTTTTACGTTCATATACTATTTCACAGTAGAATTCTGTTGTGGATATAGAATACATGACTATAGCAATTCTGTTGTTTTGTTTTTAAAAATTGTTTGTCTATTTGTTTGTTTTCACAAAACCATATACAGAAATCTAGTGTTGGCCTATATACAATGAACAATTCAAAAGTAAAATTGTAAAGGCACAAGTTGCAACATCACAAAAAAACTTAAAGTAACTTTACTGTATAAATCTACCAAAATACATTCATTATCTATATCCTTAAAACTATAAAAAATGGTTCAAAAGTACTCAAATAAAACTTAAATAAGTGAAGACAGACTATGTATGTGTATTGGACAAGTATCAAAACATTTATTCTCCCTAAATTTATCTATAGATTCACCTTAATATCTATCGAAATCTCAATGAAGTCTTTTTTTATTAACTATCTGAATGGTTTGTATACATAAACATATTCATAGTTTTTCCTTCAGTTTGTCACACAGGTGCAACGATATGATGCTTACATATGTGTGACTTATTTATCTCACTGATAAGTATACTCTCAAGGGGCATCCATTTAAGTATGAAGGTGTCCAGTTTATTGTTTTTTATAACTGAAGAGTATTCCATTATATAGAAATACCAAATCTTTTTTGCCCATTACTCAGTCGATGAGCATTTATGTTGTTTCCAAAATCTGGCTATTATGAACTGTGCTGCTATAAACATAAGTGCACATACATCGCTGTGGTATGATGTTTTTAATTCTTTTGGGAAGATACCCAGAAGGGTTATAACTGGGTCAAATGGGATCTTCAATCATAGCTTTCTGAGGAATCTCCACACTGACTTGCACAGTGGTTGCACCAGCCTGCATTCCCACCAACAGTAGAGAAGGGTTCTTTTTCTCCACAGGCCCTCCAACACTTGTTATTGGTTGACTTCTTAATACTAGCCATTCTTTCTGGAGTGAGGTGGAATCTCAGTGTTGTTTTAATTTGCATCTCTCGAATGAACCTTGGTGCACAATCTGTAGTCTTAGTCTTGTCTTTAGTCATATATTTGTTAGTCATAGTCTTAGTCTTAGTGATCTCAGTCTTAATTTTAGTGGGCAGAAAATGATGGCTCACCCTTAATGAGACAATGTTTATCTATATGAAAAATTTTAAAAGGGTGTTATCCATAATCTCAAGCTTGTGTTTATTCCTTAAGGAAGTTATTAAATCTGGCCACTGAAACTGTATTCTTCAAATGTGCCTCCGGCCAGCCTTGATGTGTTTTCATTTTTTGTACTGACTCCCTCTAGGGCATACCCTGTCTGAAAGCCTGTAATACGCTTACCTAACTTAGTTGTCTGTAATACCCGCCTTCTCTGATGAGGTGTCTCTAACTGTGGTTTGGGGAAAATGGGTGTAACTTTTATTTGGCTGCTTTGAACTGAGATGAGTCAGTGTAGGGGATCCAAGAACTGGGGACCATTTTTAGAGAACTAATCTAATGGGCCTTGAGTAGAAGACATGGTGCAGTTTAGCAATTACGAATTCTTTTCATGAGGTTGATCTGGTGGATCTCAGTAAAAGGTGTGTGGCAATTTTGTCATTGACTCCATCTGCATGATCATTTGGAATCTGGCAACTGCTAGGCAAGAATAAGCAAATTTCCCAAGAAATTGAAGCATAGACACTAGAATTCAAAGGCAGCTTGGGGAAAGAGCCACATCCAGACACTGCTCTACAGGGACTTGAACAGTGATTGTAAACAGTCGAATCTTAGACCCCTCTGCAGGTGGAGATTATCTGTAACTGATTTTTTTGTCATAAGTCCCTCTTGTTTGCATTGTGTGGAGATGGAGAGTTTAGTGGTTTTGAAAGACTATTTTAGGTAAGGAATTTAAAGACTCTTGTTGAGTTTTTTATAGACTTTACTGTAATTTTTTAGCCTCACTAAACAATAATAGTAGTTCGCAATCAATGTAACTGGAAACTGCCAGAAGGGATCAGTGATTGGAGCTCCTTTTTATATCTAGCTTTTATTAGTATGGTGTTGTCTTTATACATCTTTTGTTTATATTTTCCCACTAGGTGTTTAAGAGTAAGTTAAAGTGAAACTTCTATTAATTAAAATTAACCTCTTGTTGTCTATCAAGTTTGGTTAAGACTACTCAGGCACTACTTTTGTAACCACATATAGAGCCTCTCAATGCCTTTCAGTGTCAGCCACCAGGATGGGTCATCTCTTGTTTGAGTGTATTGCTTTCTGTGAAAGCATGGGAAACTTTTTTTCTCTTTGGGGACCCTCTCTTTTGGCACACCATAAACTTGTTGATTTTTGTCCTCTGTAACCTAGCAATCTCTCTATTCAGGAGATTGAGTGACTCACCAAAGTTGTAGGACTTTGTTGAAAATAATTTTTTTGTCTTGCATCCTCATTGACTTTGGAGGGCCAGAGCAAAACTATTGACTGTCCTCAGCCCAGTAAACTTTTTAGTTTTGGTCTCTAAATTTTAGGTTTTGAACACCCCAAAGAGAAGTTCAATTATATCTGCATTGTAGTGGGATTAGTGAGCTAAATTTTTATAATTTCATCTGAATAACAAGCACTTTAAAAAGTAAAGTATGCCAAGAGCACTGTTATTTTTATACCTATCATTGTTTTAGAAGTTGACTCTTTGCAGAATACTAATAGACATCAATTAAAATTCTTACATAAAAGACTTAAGATCAAGAGGCACTCATATTATTTCAGTCTGATGATCATGATTTTATCTTTGGAGCACATTTAAATAACTCAGTATAGAATAAACGTTTTGGTCAATAATCTCTATCTAGCACACAAAGAAGCTCTCACCTAATTTGCTATCCTTTACTAGGACATCTCCCAGAAGCATGTGATATTTTCTGAACTGCTAAGTGTTTAAGCATTTCTAAGTGTTGTATATTTAACATATACAGCACATAAGAAAATCTTATTGTTTTATCCACAGAAAACATAACCTTTTGATGATAACCACTGTAAACACTTTATAGTAATATGTTGGGCAATGTTTATTGGGGTATGATTCCCATAAGACTATGGAAATTATTGGGGTTCCATTAGTGAATAAAGACTAGAGTAAATGCTTTTAGGAAGTGGCTGCTTTATTTACCAAGGGAGTCTCACCTAGCAGTTTTTTCAACTTAAGTTATCCTCATTCAATTATGTTAACAGTTTTTTTAGATGACTAATGAGAACCAGATCACAACAATTAACACATTTTTCTTGACCAGTGAAAGACTCCCAAATAGTTATACGTAGACCACAACATGAAATTGTATATGGAAAACTATTCTTGACATCGTTTTGACTATTTGTCAACCTGAGTAGAAGCACGTCTTTAATCCTAATTACAGTTATCTAGAAGCCAACTGTATCTGTAGACTTATTTTAAAAATCTACAAAAGCAAAAAGAAGGAAAAAATTGTTGAGCTCAAACAAAATATCTATAGATGTTGTAACTGGTCACAAATTGAACACACAGGCATACATAAGACAATTAGTAATAGAATAGAGTGTACTTAGATATATTTGACCAAGTTTAATCACAATAGTCCTTTCACAATTTATAGGATCATAGCTATAAAAAGACTCCTAAGAACTTTTCATAGGTCAATTTACAGAGATCTGTTTTAATAAGAATCAAAAAGGAATAAAAGCCTTCTACATTTGTGAAAACAAAGATGGTTATTAAGATGGGACCTGGCTGATGGTTTATCTGATTTGATTACACAGCTATACATATGTTATGGTTTGTGTTTAAATGTCCCTCCAAAGTCTCATGTGGTCATGTAAGATAGTCCTTTCACAGACAGCTGAGTCTAGGGTTTCTGATTGGTTTGTTGTCTAGTGCTGGGATTGGAAGTGTGAGTGCTGCACCCCCCACCACAGGGGGACAGGTAATCAACATAATATAAGGGAGGGAAGAAAGCATGCTTTTTACTTTTGTCCTTTTCACTCTTGTCACTTGCAGCCACCATCATGGTTGCCCCTTAGCCAAACCTCCTGTCTTGGAGCCAGCTGAGTATGGACTGAAACCTAAAAAAAAACAAACAAACAACAACAAAAAAAACCTGTGATCTAAATAAACCTTTCCTTCCTTGATTTTGGGCATCAAGTATTTTGTTTCAGCAATGAGAGAAAAATAACCAAAACAGAATTTGGTACCAGAAGTGGGGTTTCTGCTGTGAAAGTACCTGACCATGTTGTTCAAAAGGCTTTGGAAATGACTTGTGGGAACAGTTTGAAAGAGTTTTGAGGTGTCTCCAGAAAGCATTGAGCTTAAATGCCTTAGGCTGTTCTGTAAGGGAGTTTCTGATTAGAACTCAGAAGACCAGAAAACCAGTAAATCCCAATCTCAGGAGGTTTCTGCTGGGAAGGACTGCAGTAGCTGTTGGACTCCAGAAAATATGTGTTATG
Source organism: Dasyprocta punctata (assembly GCA_004363535.1). Lineage (NCBI taxonomy): Eukaryota > Metazoa > Chordata > Mammalia > Rodentia > Dasyproctidae > Dasyprocta > Dasyprocta punctata. The sequence goes on along the minus strand of RJWM01034516.1, from coordinate 4,126 downwards.
ACTTGGCAGAAGGGTTGTCTGCATTTTGCAGCTGTCCAGAGATGTTGCCTGAGACTGAGATTAAGAGCATTGGACTAACTGATCTGACTGAAGAAATTTTAAGGCAGTTGAACATTGGGGTAGTAGCATGGTTAGTGTTGGAGATCAAAAGCTAAGAGCACAGTAGGGTGATTTAAAATGTTATGAGTTTGGCCAGAAAGGAAGTTCCATTAAAAGTATGGACTGTAAAGATAGAGCTGAGATCTTAATTGCTGAGAAGTCACAGCAGAATAGGATAGATGGACTAGGGGCATTACATAAAGTGGCATGTCTCCACTTTTTGCAGACTAAAACATGCAAAAGTGTAAGACCTTGGTGTGAGGAGAAAACGCCAGAAGTTTCAGAATGGCAGAAGAGGTCACACAAGGTTCCAAAATGACTTGCCACCAGGAGTTCCAGAATGGCAGTGGCATAGAGAATTTGTTCCTCACAATCAGGTTCAGAGTGCTCAGTGATGCAGGTCTTTGATCCCCTACAGCCAAGAGAGAGGAGAGCCTGGCTACTGCTCCAACTGGCAGCAGACCTTCCAGGCATCCATGTGGTGCTGGTTTTGAGCATATGCAGAGTGCATGAGTTCTGAGGTTAAAAAGACTTGCACTCTGATTTCAAAAGGCATAGGAGGCCAGGCAGTGTGCCCCCGAGTGGGAAATGTGTGAACCTATGAGTGTGAAGTCACAGGTACTATAGAGAATCCCAAAGTTTGAAAAAGCCAGGAGTGTGGATCATCTAAGGAAATCCGCAAGGAGGGAGCAAAGCCAGCCCAAGAGAGAAGCCATGGGAGGTACAACCATCAAAAGTGCCATGGGAGTTGAGTCACCCAAGCCCTTTGGAACTCACAAATTTCCACAGATTACTTCAAATGCTTGACATGCAACTATAGGACTTAATGTTTGCTTGTTGCATTTTGGACTTCCTTTGTTCCCATTCCTTTGTATTCCACTGTTTATATCGTTTGGAATGGTAATGTTTATCTTGTTCCATTGAATGTTGGAAATGTTTAACTTTGTTTTCATTTGTACAGGTTGTTGCAGCTAAAAGTTTGCCTTACATCTCAGAGGAGACTTGAGACTTGCACTTTTCAGTGATGCTGAAACTGTTAGGATTTTGACAACTCTTTTGGAGATGGACTAAATGTCTTTTACATAAAGGTTGTGCATGAGTCTTTGGGGGGTCCAGGGGCAGAATGTTATGGTATTTGTTTAAATGCACACTCAATGCCTCATGTGGTGATGGGGAATGGGCCTTTCAAAGGCAACTGAATCTAGCATTTATGATTAGTTTGTTGTCTAGCACTGGGATTGGTGATATGAGTGTTGTATCTGCCCAGGGGTGGGTAGCTGACGTATATTATAAGGGAGGCAATGAGGCATGTTTTTTCCTTTAGCCATTTTAATATTTGTCACTTGTGGCTGCCCCTTAGCCATGCCACCCTGCTTTGGAGCCAGCTGAGTAGGAACTAAAACCTCCAAAAAAAGTGTAAGCTAAAAACTGAAACCTCCAAAAAACTGTAAACTTGATGCCCTTGATTTTGGGCATCAAGTATGCTGTCTCAGCAAAGAGAGAAAAGTAACCAAGACAATATGCTTCTTGTTGTTGCTTTGATAGCCACAGTTATTTGATAGAGATAGCTGATAGCCAAAACTGCTGTTTTGATAGCCACTTGTAACTGTTCCCTCTAAAGGGATAGTTAAAGATAACTTTAACTATTTCCAGGGATGGAGTAAACAGGCCAGGTTTGGGTGTAGAAAGAGAGACTAGGTTAAACTCTTTGGAAGCAATTATGTTTTCCAAATAGTAGGGGCAAGACAACCTTCCAAAGTTCTAATCTGCCCTGTTGTAGATAACCATTCATAATACTTCTTTCCCTGTTTTGAAGAGAAACAGGAGAAAGAAAGCATCCCTATCTGTATCACTTGCTTTGTGTCTAATCTACCACCTCTCCTAGACTTAACCCAGTCCAGTGTCAGTGCTGGTGACCTGGAGGTGTGTGGAAGTAACCAGAGTCATGTTAGACACTCTTATCGTGCACCTGGGCCTCCTCTCCCACGAACTTGTGACCCTTTGACTGTATTTAGCCACAGGCTTTTTCTTTTAGAGCCTTAGTTAGCATATCTCAGAGAATGGTGGCTAGCCCAGAAAGATATTTTAGAGAGAAATCATGACAAAAGGGAGGCCCCGAGGACTGAGGCTATGACTATCCTTTAATACCTGTTTGTGTTAGCTGTTGAAGAGTCTGTTGCAGTTTAGCCAGTGAAATGACATCTTTTTGCAAGGCATCTGTTGTTTTTTTTCAATTGAAGAGAAAATCATTAGTGAACAGTGTGCCCTCTATATATTGCAGAACTCTTACATGGAAGATGACTCTTTCAAAAAGACAAGGACTATGTCTTAGTGCAAAGAAAGTCTGAACGTAACATAATTTTGGTTATGTTTTCCTCTCTCTTGCAGTACAACTCTAGTAAAATTTTCATAAAATAGTATGAAAATTCTACATTCTCTGCATTCTACTTTTACTGTAGGGAGTACGTAGGACATCCATGGTTGCAGAAGGATATTAAACCGCTCTTTCTCAATACACAAGGGTAAAACAGATTTCAGTATTTAAGATTTAAGAATATATTTCAAAGAAGAAAGATAATTTAATATAGAGTTTTCCACAAAGAACAAGGGGAAAAATGGGAATCTCTTTTCATCTGTACTTGGTTTTCGTGTTCCTTCAAGGCATTCTTGAGGTGACCTGCTCCAGGGTAGGTGGCTGCTATCTGGATAGAGACAAGAAGGTCGGTCAGGCTGGTCTCTATCCAGATAGGAGCCACCTGCCATCTGGATAGATACCACCCTTACAGACACATGCCCCTACTTTCTCTGGGAACTCAAATGCCTAACTTCAAAGTGTGCTTCCAAAAGTATAGGCTACAACTGATTCCTGCTGTAATGATCATGTTTAGCAAAGGAAGCATTGCTAGCAAAATTAAAACAATAATCAAGAGAACTGAACAACTGCTTTCTAATTCTTTGAAAGAGAGTGATGGGGGGAGGAAAAAGGGTAGATTAGAAGTTACTAGAATACTTCCAAGCCTGCAAAAGAGGTCACCTCCAGAGATACATAGAGGAAAGCAATGACTTGGGAAAATTCTGCCCTGGACCCTCACGCAAATAAGACACTAATATATTTGTGTTATCTACTAATAACCTAGACAATCTCCCTTAGCAGCAAGACAAGGCTATTCTTTACTCAAAATCCACTCTATCTTGGTTACTTTTCTATTGTTACTTGGACAAAATGTCCAGCACCCAAAATTAAGGAAGGAAAGCTTTATTTAGCTCACAATTTGTGGAGGTTTCAGTCGATAATAAGCTGGCTCCAAGGCAGGAGTATATGGCACAGGGGAAACACTTAATGGTGGCAGAAAACAGCCAAAGCAGAAAGAGTGAAAAGGGGAATCAAACCTCTACAGGCTATTTGCACAAGGGAGGTGTAGCACTCAAACCATCTTTATACCCTCATCTTCCCAAGCTTAGGATGCTCTCAAAATGAAGACCGTATACCCCTGCTGAGTTACTTATTTACCTTCTAAGCTTCTCAAGTTGAAACAATGTATCAAGCATTCCACACTCTACAGATATTTATGTCTATATCTGTAGCACATTTTTGAAAGCAGGTTAAAACCTATGCTCATTGTCCAGGAGCCACAAGTTACACATTAGCAAAAGTATTTCTCTCTCCTAGACACATAAATGATGATCTTAGGAGGGGAGGAGAACCAGGATGTTGAGACCTTTTAGAGAGTACCAGGCAATGAGTTAAAATAGTAGTTTAGAAATTCTTTCATGAACTGAATATATTTTGATCCCTCAAGTATAGTGATTAGGAAATAGCTCTTTCTCGTGTCACCCAAAAGTCAATTATTTCCACTGTGTCTCAGCTTTCAGTTTCCCATGCCCACTGGATGGGAAATTGTCCCCAGAACACTAGGCAAGGACATTACTCTCATATGTGTTCTCCTGGGTAGGCAAAATTCTGACATATCCTCTGACCCAGAGATGGGGTATGTGCTCCTCATCTAAAATGATTTCCCAGTCTTTA
>RJWM01034515.1:0-19650 GCA_004363535.1 Dasyprocta punctata | reverse complement strand
GATGAATGGGAAGCTGATTCAGAGGAATAATGGAAGCAGGGCAATGGTGACCTCAAATCCTGATCCCAGATCAGCGTCCTCCAGTCTCTTCTCCCTACTCATACCCCAGCCTCAGTCTCCTCCCATCCAGCCTCGGGTGCTGCTTTTCAGGACTAACATGAGCACAGGCCCCTCCTTAGCCCTCTCATCTCTCTGCTTTGGTGCCATGATGGAGACTACTATGAAGTGGCTCACAACAGAATTTAAAATTGAATTGGTGGGTGTGCATTTCTATTATTGCTGTCATAAAATAGTCCACATTGAGAATCATATACAGGTTTTCCTCATATTTCTGAATCTCCCAAGTATCAAGAACAGGCAATGACAGACTTGGTGTCTGGCAGGAGGTCCCTGCATGCCTTCAAATGTTGTCTACTTTCTGCACTCGCAGGTGGCAGAAGAGACACACACTGTGTCCCGCCACTGCAGAAAGTTAAATAAAGGGACCACCTCACGTCTCAAGAGCCTTCATCTCACATCAGAATACAGGTCCTTCTAGGTAAATTTCCCAAAAGGACACACTTTCATGAAGTCTCTCATGGGACAGAGGAGTTCCAACATAGAAACACTGAGGGGCCCGTGGCCTCAAATCATAGCTTTCTATGCTGTCATACATCCTCTTTACATCATATGCTAGTGTCATTTCACTCCTTCAGAATGGCCCCAAGGTTTTAAATCTGCTCAGTGCTAACTTAAAAGTCTGATGTAAATTCCACTTTTCGTGAGATTAGGGTTTCCCTGTCCCCAGTTTCTATTTATAAAATGAAACAAAGGAAATGCTTCCAAAATACAGCGGTGAGCCTGGCATATTGTGGATATTTCCAATCTAAAGAGCTGATACAAAATGTAAGAAGTGGCAACAAAAGCCAAGAGCCAACTGGACCAACATTACACTTAAAGATCCTGATTAACCCTCTTTGAGTCTGTGTCACCATGACTTTAATTCACAGCTTGACAAGGTCACAGTGACCCCACCCATAGGCCTTGAGGGATGCAGCGGTTCCAAGCGTCTCTATGGAATAAACTGAAGCCCATGTGCTCCCTCCTGTGCTGATGGCGCTGCCGGCCAGGGATCTTGTGGCAAATGCGGCAACACAGGTCTGCAGGGCGCTGTGCTCAGGCGCCTCCCATGCTGGCTCTCACCCCGCACTTTTTTGTTTTGTTTTGTTTTGTTTTTTTGGCACCAGAGATCAAACTCACAACCTCGCGCCTCCCAGGCAGGCACTTACACCACTGAGCTAAATTCCCAGCCCTATTTTTTGAGACAGAGTCTCACTATACAGTTCAGACTGGCCTTGAACTCACATTGTAGCCCAGGCTGGTCTCAAACTCACAATGATCCTCCTGCCTCAGCCTCTTGAGTACTGGGATTAAAGGCGTGCACCACCATGCCCAGCTTCACCCCACACTTTTGCTGGCATTGCCTTAGTGGGGAGCCTGCCATTTTTCCCTTCTGCAGGAGTTCACTGCCTATTCCTGCAGATTTCTTCGACTTGCTTTGAAAGCCAGGTGGAGCCACCCATGCACCACAGCTCTTGCAATTCCTGCACGTGTAGAGTGAGTGCCCCATGGACACCATGGACATAGATGGTGCCTGCACTCCACACTGTCACACACTGAGGCTCACACTGTTCTTGGACACACAGGAGGCACACCTGTCATCACTGAAGAAGGCGGCCCCCAAACGCACAGGGCTCAGTCTTGACTACCCTCTGAGAAAGGAAGCTTGAGGTCACACATTAACCCTCTCTGGAACTGCCATGCCCTCTATTCCCTGCACTCTGATCCTGTGGTGGGGCTGACAAATGCTTAATAAAATGTGGATCATTATTCTATTTTCCGGGTGAGCAGCATCTGTCTTCTACCAGGCTACCCTACTCTCCTCATCACATGATCCCTTCACATGACCTCAGTGTTCGCTGTAGAAAATCTTGTGCCATGTACAGAGAAGTCACCAAGCCTAATTCTCCTCTACTCTCTATTCTTCCCTCTTTTCTCAATCTGAACTATAAATCAAAAGAATGTGGAAATTGCAGGGAGAAAAGAGTCAAAGGTACATTTAAAGTGAGTGTGAAAACAGGAAAAGATTCTGTCCATGAAACTTCAGGACTCCTGAAATGGATAGGTGAAGTTTAGAGCAGATCTGCAAGACAACATTCAGCAGATTAAAAGCAAGGTACATTCAGAAAGGGTTTCCTTCAGCCAGTGTGTTCGCACAGCCTCCAGTAATCTAGCATGAATTAGAAGGGTATATAGCATGGAACAGATGATCCTGTTCCCTCCCTATCCTTTAGGCCACATTCCTGAGAAAATGTTGGCTTGTAATTATTTGTACTCACGTCATACAGTTACAAATCAACAACTACAAATGGTTCAGATCACAAATGAGTTTCACTAAGGCTCTAGTGAGCATAAGCAGCTGCTGTGGGCTTTTGGATTGAACTGAGTCAGGACTCCATGTAATGGTTCTTGTTCTCTAAGCAACCAAGGCTGCACGTTGTGACAGTGCGGGTGGAGGGAGGGTGGGCAGTTACAGCAAATCTCTGCGCCTATTCTTCAACATAGCTGCACACGCAAAACCTCTCTAGGGGCACAGTCTACAAAATACAAGTAGACAAGGCCATTTCTGGAGTTCCTTGGTATTTGAAATGATCTTCCATGTGCTGCTGGGGCTGAGCCTGCCTAACCGACCTCCTGTGTTGCTCTCAGGTAGGAGAGAACTGCATGGTCTCAAAGTGGAGAGGGATGTGAAAGAGTTAATTTCCAAATCGGAAGCATTTATTGATGCATGAGACAATTCCCTATCATTGGGATGAAATAAGCAGGTGGATTTTTAGATGGTGATGATGATTTAACTTCGCAAAATTTGCAAATGAACTTCAGATCGGTATAAGTCCTGTTTACCCAGTAAGTGAAATTTCTATGCAACTGCATTTAACATATGTTGTTTACTTGAATTTGGATGCTTCAGTGCAGCTCATGCGTTGGTGGGTCGGCTCAGGTCCTATGATGTTATGAAGAGAAACCCCAGAAGCCCACAGGAAGCGCTCCCCACTCTGCTTCCTCCTCTGCAACTGCTCCTTGGCCCTGCCTGGGTCTCCGTGGATCTCAGCGACCCCTGCTGGGCATGAGGGACCCTGCAGGGAGGTTTTTGTCTAGGCTCACACTGAGGTCCCCTCACTGTGTACGTGGCACAGTAATACAGGGCCCCGTCCTCGGGTCTCAGGCTGTTCATTTGCAGATACAGCGTGTTCCGGCCGTTGTCTCTGGAGATGGTGAATCGGCCGTTCACGGAGTTTGCGTAGTTGATTTTGCTACTATCGTGATAGATGAGTGAGATCCACTCCAGCCCCCTGCCTGGAGGTTGGCGGATCCAGCCCATGGCAGAACTACTGAAGGGGAATCCCGAGGCCACACAGGACAGTACTAGGGTACCCCCGGGCGGCACCAAGCCTCCCCCGGACTCCAACAGCTGTTCCTCAGCCTGGACACCTGCAAACACAGAGACATCGTGCTCAGGGAGCTGTCACAGAGGTCCCCTATTTATCTCACTCAGGTCCGCTGACCATCTCAGTATCTTTTATTCTAAGTAATCTACCTTTCAAAATTGCAAACAGGAAAACCCATCTCAGCCCAAGCTCCATGGCGAGCTGTCTGTGCTCACTCTTGGTTACCGAGTGGGGACAGCTGCCCATCCCAGGCTGAGCTCTAATATAGAGCCCCAGGGTCAGAACGGGGCTGGTTATCATGTGCAGAGGGAGCCGCTATTTGCATGCCCTGCTGCTATACAGACAGCGCTGCTAATGAATAACTCAGAGAGGCCAGCGCCCGCACCCAGAGTAAGTGTGCTGGGGAAGTTTGGTGCCAATGATTTGATTGAAGACAATATGAAATCTCAACATGAGATGATGCAGTGGTATTCATCCATTTGTCTACTTTTATTTTTTCATGTAATGCATTTTTCTAATAAATAGGTCTGCTTTGGAAGCACAAAAATTATGCAATTGTGAGAAACTGTTTCCTTCTTTACAGGAGAGCTGATGTGCTGTCAGTGTCCTCCCCACTGTCTGGGCCTTTGCTCTCCTGAGCTGTGAACAAGCTGCTTCCTGTCCCAGGTAGTGGACTGAGCACACAGACCTGGTGATGGTTCTATTCCCCTCTCCCTGTAGTGAGAGCATGGGTGACGTGGCTGCATTCTGCTGTTTGCTGAGGGAAAACAGAACCAGAGATCATGTGGGTGCCTCTTAGTGAGCCTCTCATTTTCTCCTGACATTAATCCTCTCACTGTGTTTCTGTAATGAGATTTTTTTCCTTCTCTTACCAGGAATCCAATTCAGGGCATCACGTTTGCCAGGCAGAAGCTGTGCTGCTTAACTACAGCCCTGGCACTCGTGTTCACATCCTGTTTGTCTGTGATTGATGTAATACATAAACTGCTTGTATACAACGTGTGCACCTGAGAAGTATTAACACACAAGGGCGCTTGCACAACCACACACACCCGCAGCAGGGAACACATGCGTCTTCCTGCAGTGCGTCCTGTGGCTCCTCTGTAATCCCTCCTGCTGCTTCCCTCCCACATCCTGTCACCAGGCAGCTCCTGACCATCCTCATGTCGCTTCACATTAACTTTTCTATTTCACACGCCCTATCACTTTGGTCATGTTTGGCACAGAACACTTATTTTAACTATCCACACGTGATTATGTGAGTCAGCATTCTTGGATACTTACGCCGATTAATTTCCCAATATGTGAAAACACAGCTGGGGTCCAACTCAGTGCTAGGCCACTCGCCTATTGATTGTGATGCCTTTTCATTCCCTGTAAGGAAAAACAAACAGAAAATGAACAATCAAGCAGAAGCAAGAAATAATACACTTCAGTTTAATTCTTCAATATCTCTGCTAATGTTTATTCAAATATTATGTTTCTGATTATTACAAAGAAAGCTGCTCATCATCTTGAAATGTAGATGCATGACAAATAGATGATCATTTCTTAAAATGAACAGTTACCTGTATGACAGAGAATTCAGAGGTAAGGAAATTCATTCAATTGGAGTGTCAGGGGAAGCCAGGCATGGTAATGCACGGCTTTAATCCCAGCACTCAGGAGGCTGAGGCAGGAGGATTATTATGAGTTCGAGACCAGCCTGGGCTACAAAGTGAGTTCAAACCCAGCTTGAACTGCGTAGTGAGACTCTGTCTCAAAAAATAGGGCCAGGGATGTAGCTCAGTGGCATAAACACCAGGTAGGCAGGCGCGAGGTTGAGTTCCATCCGTGGTACCAGAGTGTCAGGGGAAACTACTGTATGGAGAACTCCCGGATCCTCACAGGAAACTACCTTTCATCTTTCTTTAAATGTGCTCTTGGCCTGTATACAGGGAATGAAATTGTAGACAAGGCATAGTGTATTGAAAGAAATTAGCAAAATGTATATATTTTTACTATGCAAGAATTCAGGTGAGGGGGAAAAATGTACATTTAAAATATAAAGGCCGGCTTGGGCTACAACGCGAGCGCAAGGCCGGCCTGAGCTACACAGTGCAACCCTGCCTCAAAAAACCAGGGCCGGGAGTTTGGCTCAGTGCCTTAAGCGCCTGTCTGGCAGGCACGAGGTTGTAAGTTCAATCCCTGGTGCCACAAAAAAAAATACATATATACATATATATATATATACACACACATATACAGAAAATCAAACATTTAATACTTAAAACATTAAAAATTGAGAAATGAAGCTGTTTCATTAAAGTAATTTTCTGGTGGTTGTGAAAAAACAAAATTTCAAAAGTGGCCGATTTTTTTAATTTTTAAGTTTTAGAAAAAGTCTAAAGAACAGAAGGAACATTCTTTTTCCTATGGTCATTATTTAAGGGTCTTGTAAAATCAGCTCCTGTCTCAGAGTAAAAGTTCATGCATGTTGCTCAGTCACATAGTGGTATGTGAACAAAGATAGGAGGGGAGAGAAACAAGTTAGGGACAGATTAAATTATATTATCTTAATGGAAATTTGGCAAATCTGATACTGTGAACAAATTTGATAACTTCTAATGCCGGACTAGGTAGTTTTAAAATGTCATCACTTTAAACATCATAATTGGGTACTTTGATTTTATACAAACTTTAGTGTTAGTCCAAAGGACTCTGAGAAAAACTTATGTACAATTTCAATGTCACAATAATCTTACCTATAAAATGGGAGCTTTGTTCTGTTTGGACAAGGGGAATGCACTGGGTGTTTTCTTAATTGGAGATAACAGTATACCTAGGAAAAGTTTTCAGAAAATAAGCCTCTGAGTTTTCATTGTGGGAAACATTACTTTTAGTAACACAACTTTAATGAGACTTCATTTCATACCAAATAACTGTTTAGCCCATCTTTCTGCTTACTTTAGTAACTGTCCCTCCTTCCATATACATCTTTTTTGTTCCTTATTTTAACTTTAAAAGAATGTGGAAAAATAGCATCACTGTGTCTGCAAAAATCAACTACATTTCAGTAGAGGCTTCCAATGTATCATGAAGTTCAATCAGTTTTGTACTTGAAAGAATTTCTGTGCAAAGCCTACATTGAAACACTTGAGAGAATCATCATTAAGTCTTCAGTGCCAGTTGGGGCAAATCCCAGGGGGCAGTGGGCTTCCAGCTCATCACCTCTTTCCCTCTCCCACAGCTTCACAGCTTCACAGTCAAGGTCAGTCAAGGTCCCCTGGAAGCTCAGTGGGCACCTTCATGGTACCCTCGCCATTATCTTGTCTGAGCTGGAAACATTTTCAGTTGATTTGCTAAGAATAGACTGTCACAGTTTTGTACTCAGGTAGCTTTAGTTTAATGTGCCACAGTTTTGTCTTTCTGTTATGCACAGAGCTATTTTATTCTCAATGCATGCTGTGCCATTTTGCTTTTTATGGTGTTTGCTTGAATACATTTTTGACACTCAAACACTTCAGGTGTTACCAAAAAGTATTTGATCCAATTTCTTCTGAGTCCTATTATTCCAGGGCATTTTTGATTGTTTATCAATGATCTTTTATTGGAAATGAATGTCTGAAACAATACATGTGTGAATTATTCATTTTTACTTTAAAGAGATTAAAAGAAAAATAAAACAAAGCAGTAGAACCGATATAGGATTTTGAAACAAGCTGATAGGAAATTAACAATAGTCCCTATATTGCATGTTGTTATCTTCAGAATAGTTGCTCAAATTACAAGATATAGGCATGCAAAACAGATCAAACAATATAAGCAATCACAGTTCATTTTCCCAAACTAACAGAATGAATAGCTTAACTATCTTAGCTATCTTGTGTAGATAGATAAATAGATAGATAGATAGATAGATTTTTTCTTTCTTTTCTCTTTTTCCCCATCCCACTTGTTTGTTTTTTTCCTCTTAAGCAGTTTCATTCCCTTTCACAATATCTATGGTACCTTTTGTACCTTATTTAATCTTTCAGTTTCTTACACGAGGCACACAATACGTTGTTCATACATGTGAGTATGATTTATTTCACTTATGAGTATGGTCTCTAGTTGTATCCATTTACCTATAAAAGCCTATAAAATTTATTCTTTACAGCTGAGTAGCATTCCACTGTATAAATATACCACATCTTTTTTCATCCATTCCTTATTTGATGGGCATTTGAGTTGTTTCCAAGATTTAGTTATTACAAATTGTGATGCGATAAACATGGGTGCACATATATGGCTATGGTATGATGTTTTTAATTCTTCAGGGAAAACACCCAGGAGGGAAATAGCTGGATAGAATTAGACCTCTAATCCTAGTTTTCTAAGGAAGCTCCACACTGACTTCCACAGTGGTTTCACCAGTCTACAAGCCCAACAACAAGAGGTAAGGGTTCCTTTTTGTGTGTCTTTTTATGTAATGTTGGCTCAAAACAGACTTGAAAATTAGTTGTCAAAGTTTTAGATCAACTGAAAAAAGCATGACTATTGATATCTCTGAATGTCTTGGTTCTCAGTATCATCATTTTTATTGAATTTATCTCATGGAAATGACTAGCTTTAAGAACATTTTATATGAGCCTTACGTAATATTTTAGTGTGGGTAAATGGCAATGTGGCTTCTTCTATAATATTTTAAGCCAAAATGTATCTTTCTTGATTATTTGTTAGCTTAGTAGTGTTATGTTATACATATACTGTAATCAACATTCTGCCTTTGAGAAACGTTTAAGACCATGTATTTCCACACATCATTATACTGTAGTTTTCTGCCTTGTTTTTTATGTATGCTATGTAGCATACAAAAATAACTTCCTTTATTGAGAAAAAGATACAAAATGCAAAATGCACAATTTTGATAAACGAATATTGTAATTGTGATGCAGTGTTTTATTACACTGGATTTCTTGTCTTCTGGGGGCTTTTAGTTAGTCAGTGAATCGGGCGTTTTGGGTTTTCAGATTTTACATACTTTGGATTTTAAATATTTTGTTCTTTGCTGTTTCCATTAACTCATAGCATTATTGTAATAAATGTTGTAACACCAAACTAAAAGAAGAAAACATTTACATAAATGTGCTCTGGGGACAGACTGTGAGCTCTTTGATTTATTTGTTCATTTATTTTTTGTACCGGGAATCAAACTCAGGAACTCATGTTTGTCAGGCGGGCGCTCGTGCCCCTAGGCTGCGTCCCCTACTCAGCGCTGTGTTTTCAATGGGCAGCGCCCCCTGCTGATCCTGCTGGTCCTAAGCGCCCCTGCATATCGGTTTGGGTCTGGCTCACAACTCAGGTTTCCTTCACTGTGTCCTGCACACAGTAATACACGGCCGTGTCCTCGGGTCTCAGGTTGTCCTCTAGCAGGTACAGCGCGTTCCTGCCATTGTCCCTGGAGATGGTGAATCGGCGCTTCACAAGTCCGTGTGGCATGAGCTACCACCATCACGCTTAATATTTAAGACCTACTCCACCAGCGGCACCTCGGGCTGGACACCTGCAAACACAGAGACATCCTGCTCTGGCAACTGTCCCACAGGTCCACTGTTCATCCCACTCGTGCCGCTCACTTACTCGGTATCTCTTACTTCTATAAGTTACAATTGAAAACAGCAAGGACGACAAGCCAGCTCAGCTCAGCTCCATGGCGAGCCGTCTGTGCTCAGTCCTGATCACCGAGTGGGAACAGCTGGGCATCCAGGGCTGGGCTCCTCTGCAGAGCTGCAGGGTCAGGGCTGGGCTGGTTTCCATCACAGAGGGAGGTCCTGTTTACATGTGCTCCTGTATGGCCAGCTCTATTGTGGAAGCCTCAGGGAAGAGTCCAAAGCATATGAGAGTGTTTTGAGAGGTGTTTTGGAATACCCCTAACACTATAGAACACATGGTTTCTTCGTAAGTGTCAATGTAGTGATGAACACTTAATCACGACTGTTTTTCTTGTTGTTCCATATATATGTAATTCATGGATTTGGTCATTTCCTATGCTTTGCAGCTGTCAACCACAGAGATGTGAGATCATATGTTACAAAAGCATCACATGTACATGGTCCTATAGTCCTTCCCACAGCACTCAGCTGCTGACTGACCAATTCCAACACAAGAGTGGTCACGCTTCATGATGTTTTCCAGAACTTTCCTTCCAGTGAGAGAACATGACATGATTTTTCCGCATTCCAATATTTTCATAAATGAATGAACAAAGAGCATCTTTTTCAAACATATGTTGAAGAGACTGGCACCTCCTTTTCTTATCTCAACATTAAACTTTGCACACTAAATTGCCCAATACATATAATATATATTATGTACATTCAAATTTTAATGACAGATTAAACACATACATTTGACAGATATAGACATATTATGAAATATTCATAGAGCAATGCCCAAGGTCAATATATGAAATGGAGCAGCACTCTAAATTCTCCTGTACTTTTTTCCATAAAATATGTTCCTACAACTGTTACTCTGCTATTCCTAAACTGACACATTTATTACTGCATAAAAAACACCCTTCTCATGGTAACAAACATAGCCATTTAATTATAGACAATGATGATGGTGATGATCATGGTAACTGGGAATTCCAAAGCATCTAAATTCTTAAGATTCACAATTTCTTTCCACTATGTGCAAGCCGTCCTTGCCTCCCACAGAAATTCTCATGAAGGAAGCATATCCAGGGACTTCCATTCCCTGGGGTCTGGAGACTCCAGATGTGACGTGCAGAGGATGCGCTATAAGTTCTCTCCAGTTTACATGAGGCTGAAACAGAGCAGAAACTCGGACACTGGCAAGAAGCCTTCACTCCTGAGTTTCCTTCTCTGCGCCTCCTCCTGGGGCCACACCCTGCTTCTCTGCAGATCCCCAGGGCTCAGGTGACAGCCAGAGTTTTTCCCACAGCTGGTCCTGAGGAACCCACCTACTCTCAGGCAGCTCCCTGTTCTCTGTGCTGAGCTACTCCAGCTGGTCCTGAACATGCCAAGCTGGTCCCCAGCGACCTGTAGATAAATCTGTTCCTGGGCTCACACAGGTGTCCCCTCAGAATAGGTCTTGGGCAGGTCTGCACCACTGTGGTTTCCATGGATACTGAGGACAGTTGCAAGGAAAAAGGGACCTCATCTGTGTCTTTAGAACTTCTGACTTGTCTCCTAAGGGTTGAATTGCAAACTGTGTTTTCACTATTAACATTCTGCCACTCCCACTCACTTCCCTTCCTGGGGAGTCATGGATCTAGATCCGGGGGCAATTTACCACATCTGGAGCAGCCAGAATTGACATAGCAGTTGGCATAGGGCTTCAGGGACAGAGCTGCACTCAGACAGGACAGTGGGAGAGCACAGTGTGTCCTGAGCTAAGTCGCAGCATCTCCACGTCATCCTCTCTGAATTCTCTAGCACTCAGATCTTGGAGCCCCCACAAGGAAGAAGAGCAACCAACATTTTTTTCATGCTCAAAAAGACTAGCTTGTAAAATCTCTGACAATATTTTCAACATTGAGGATCAAGTAGAATTGAAACCAATATGCAATATGAATACATCTAATAACTCCTGAAGCATTTGCATGCAGGATGCACTCTTGTATAAGAAAGACTGAGGGAGACAGAGATCCTACAAGGTTTGTGCTCTGCCTCTAGGTGGAGGGGGCTGACTGAGCCCTCAGAGACCTCAGTGATGTCCCTGAGGTCCATTGCCACAGACCCAGGGTCTTCCACTTCAGGACAGGACAGGTCGTGGATGAGCTGGTCAGGGAGCTGGCTGTGTTACCGATGAAGGATGGCTGTGGGAATATGAAAGCCAGCACACAGGTCTCAGGGATACAGGACTGTGACGTACGTCAGATCATCTGCATAGGTGCATGTGCGTGACACTCAGGCTGAGCTCACATTGCATGTGCATGTAGACACATCCGTGTCTGCACAATCACTCAAATCAATTTTCATTCTCCATTTGCTCATTCTAAAGGTGGTATATCTTAAGGTTACGAGGCCAGCAGCTAAATACTGTCATTCCACTAATTCGGGAAAAAATTGTTTCAGAACCAACTGTTTGCATAAATTTTGTAGACTTTTGGACATCGTATGCAAAAATAAACATTGTATTTTATGGAAAAATGGTAATCAGCTTATGAGAACTTTCTAGTTTGTACACCTGCTGCATCTTTCACACACACTTTAACTGTTTCTAGATTTCAACACCAACAGTACATTACTTGTGATCCAGGGTTGCTGACTGAACATCAAATTTGACTCTGCTATGGCCAATGCTCAGGACACAGCCTGAAAGGTTGTGATTTAAGTACAAGAATAATAGTTTAAGAAAATGGAAATTCTCCTCCAGTACAGTGTTGTCAGCTGACTTGAGGAAATAAATCATTGGGGAGTGGTCTTGTGGATTACAACTTGTTCTGAGCCTTTTAGGGAATCTTCTCAACATTTCCCAATGGCCACAATCCTTGTGATCCCAAGGCTGTCATTCCATTCACACAAAGTGGGAGTCCCAGTCCAACCTGACCGAGCTTTGTCCTCAGGGTCTCAGGAGAGCACAGAGAGAGCTGACATCCTAGTTCCAACCTGGGGAGACCTTGGCCTTCTCTCTGGTTATGGGTGTTCTATGGACATCCTCTTCCTGCATGGATGTGTGGTCATTCCTGTCACTGTTCCTACATCAACTAGCAGATGAGCAAGAGCTGGCCAACAGCCCCCAGTCATGCTGAAAGAAGGATTTATAAATTTCCAAATAATATTCAGGGAAATGTACATATAGCAAACACACTTTGAAATATAAGCAGACACAGTGCTTCAGACTTTACATCCAAGTTTGTGAGAGTTTACTGACACCTGGGGCCACAGAAATACTTGCTCAGGCAGTGCCATATGATTGCTAGATGAGTGACAGCATGATAGTCTCGACCAATGAGATGCATTCAGAGGAGCCTCCACAGAGGAATCTACCCACGCTGTTCAAGGCATCACCCTGTATCACCACGAGTGAAGAAAGAAACAGCTCTACAATATGATGTCCCTCCATTCAGAGAAAAGGACTTCGCATGAACTAGAACTGGGAAGTGGCCTCCAGGAAAGAGGAGATACAGATACAAGTGAGGGTGGAAGTAAGAATTGCAATGAACACAGAAATAAATTTCATGGTGATGTGTTTCTATACCTAAAAATTAATGAGACTGTGCTATCTGTTGACTTGTGAGTAACGGTTTCTTTGGAGATTTATTGTGCAATCCGTAAGGAAATAGAAGAGGAAACAAAAGCCTGATTCATGAAAACATCACACTTTAGCATCCAGACCTGAAAGATCCCTGGGATCTCTGTTGCTGGGCTAGTGATGGAGATGTAATCGCGTGGAGAGGAAACCCTCCAGGCTGTCACCACACGGCTAAATTGGTTCCCCACAGCAGTGTGTGTTGAGCGCCCCCTGCTGGTAATCAGTTTCCCGGTAGGACGCTTTATGTCTGGGCTCACAATGGAATGAAATCACAGTGCGTGTAGCACAGTAATACACGGCTGTGTCCTCCGAGGTGACAGAGTTCAGCTGCAGGGAGAACTGATTCTTGCCTGTGTCTCTAGAGATGGAGATGCGGCTCTGAAGGGATGGGCTGTAGTTAGTGCTACCACTGTTTCTTATCCACCCCATCCACTCCAGGCTCTTTCCTGGAGGCTGACGGATCCAGCTCCAGTCATAACCGCTGGTGATGGAGGAGCCAGAGACTGAGCAGGTGAGGGACAGGGTCTGCGAGGGCTTCACCAGGTCAGGCCCCGACTCCTGCAGCTGCACCTGGGACAGGACACCTGGGAGAATAGAAACCTTCCTGTCAGTCACCTGCTTTCAGAACTTTCCCATGGACGCAAGTCAGACACTGAGCACACTCACCATGGGGACTTGTCACCAGGCACAGGAGAAGACCCAGCAGTCTCATCTTGCAGACCACACCACTGCCTTCCTGAGAGACCTCAGCCCTGTCTGGAGATGGAGCTGTGAGCTCCCAAGACTGGTGAGTGGATTTTCAATCTAGAGTTGGAGGATGAATTTGCATGTGGGGAGCATGCTTCATCTATAAAGGAGAAAATGAGGTCAGCACATTTCTTATCCTTTTATGCTGCTAAAAGCAACCTCTTATTCTGAATTCTACTCCGTTTTGAATCTGTGATAAGTGGGAATTCATTTCACAGGAATAGTGGAAGCTGGACAATGATGGCCTCAGCTTCCTCGTTCAGATTGCCTTCCTCCAGCCTGGTCTACCTACCCATACCCCAGCCTCAGTCTCTTCCCTTCCATCCTCTGCTGCTGCTGCTGCTTCAGGCCTACCATGAGCACAGCTGCCTCTCTGTCTCCCTGATCTCTCTCTTTTGGTGCCATCAAAGCTGCTTGAGAGAGCTTGCTTCACTGTCATTGTTGTCTGGAGAGGGTCATTCACCACCTGCTCTAAGACTTCCTGGGATCCAAGTCCCACCTGATCAGATCCAGCAGAAATGCGAAAACATGATGTGTGTTCTGCGCTTATTCTACAGAGATGTTTGAAATCATTGGAGAAGAAAGATGCCTGTGTGAAATGTCTTGTCCTCACATCACCTTGTGTAGCTACTGGGTGGTTATTCCCCTTCTAGGTTCAGTCCTCCTCTTATTCTCTGGAGGTTATTCCTAAATACAAAATGCCTATCTCCTGCTAGTTATCTCTTTAGGAACAATTATGTATTATGGACACTTTGCACACAATAACAGCACATATAAAATTCAACCTGAACATGCACTTGTTAATCATATTGTATCCATCATTCCTTGTGTTGGTTCAGTTTTTTTGAGTGCGAGTGCTGCTCAGGAGTCCAGGTACTGCAGCTGAGGCTGACCTTTAAATCACTAGGTAACCAAGGCTACCAGCGAATGTATGGGGATCCTCTCGCCTCATCTCCCTAAGTGTTAGAATTAGAGGCTTGTATCACCATGCCTGGCTCAAAGCATGTATTTGCTTTGTTTTAATTTATGAAAATGAGTTTCATTTCGAAGTTCACCTTAGTCTTGGTGTTACTATGCTATTTCCTCAGACTTGCATTTGCTGGCAATATGCATGTGTACTAGCATCCCTGTTTTGTGCCCCATTCTGCTTCTTCTAATCATCCTCAGAAATTTAGTTACAGATCATATTGATTTACTTCTGCTTTTTCTTTTGTGTTCCACCTTTCTATTCCACCTTTAACATCTTCAGAATTCATTCAAAATTGATAATGATACTCTTCAGAAGTGGAGTGTTGAGGTGCATTGTATCAAATTCTGATAAACAAGACTAACAGAGCTCGTCACATTGAAGAGTGTTGTGATGCACATCGCTTCTGGACCAAAGCAAAGTGGTCAGATGTGGCCTTGTTTCAGCAAATTTTCTTGGAAGTCTTTGATATTTCCTTCTAGATAAACATGAAGAATACTGACAATGTCATTGCCATATCCAGTTCAAAGCACAAGATAAATAATTAGCGAGGCACCTAAAGACCCTGCCCTTTTGTGCAGGAACCACGTAGGATACGCAGTGTGTCACGATAGGAAACCTCTAGTGATTTCACTTAGGGTACAATGCAGAGGACGATGAGCCTTTCTACCTCTTCTGTCAGGAACCAGTGTCTATGCCCCGCTCAGGCAGATGTTTTTGTGCATAGTTTTGAGAGCGGGGATGTGAGTGAGGCTGAAAGCACTGCCCCATCTCAAGTTTTAAATTCTGGACTTTGTTGGCCTCCACAGGTCTCTGTGGGCAGGAAGGGGCTCCCTGTGTGAGTCCTGCACTGCTCACACCCGTGTCTGCCCCTATCTTATGTTTCACCTGCTGCCCTTTGTTTTCCGTGGGCTTTGCCTGAAACTGTGTGTTAGTACATTTGTTGCTCACTGACCTATGCTTCTGTTTCAGGAATATCCCCAAGATGGGGAGCTGCTCAGTGTGGAGGGGGAGGCATGGCCGCAGGGAATGAGTCTGTAGGACATGGTTACTCCAGTTCCTCTTCAACAGACATAACCAATGGTCACATCCTACTCTGCTCACTTACGTGCACACTTGTTTATATTTTTTGGCAGCTCTCTGTAACAGAGGAATTCTTCTAATGTTCCCTGCATACATTAGTAGGCATCTGTGTAATGAGAATTTGTGGACAAGCCAGGAACTCTGCAGAATAGAAGATGTAGACAGGAGGGTAACGCAGGCACTCTGGGCAGAGCTGTGTCCCCACAGTTAAACGCACTGGATACTTCAGGTCTGCATCTGAGAGATCTGTGTACTACATCAAGTTATTCAGCTTTTCTGTGCCCCATCAATCATGGGTCATAAATCATAGAAATTGTGTGACTAACACCTACAAGTCATAACATATTCTTTGAGGTAAGACCTCCATAACGATTCTAAGCAAAAATGGGAAAGGGAGAAAGCATTAAAACCGATGTGTCCTACAAAGGACCTGACTCCTTCAGCTCTCCGCAGACAGGCACCTGGGTAAGAGGTCCCCACCATGAAACACCCATGAGCCTGTGTCCTTTTCTAATGGCACAGAGAAGGAGATGACACTGCTGCTGATATTTGGTCCACCACACACCAAACATTGTCACACGCACAAGTGTGGTCATTGTCAGCAAGGATGGCCAGACCTCGGTGCAGTAAAGTAGACCCCACCCTGTCATAATGAGCGATATTTCACACCAACACAAAGCTCAGATCCACAGCCCTGGGCTCCCCAATCCTCTGCATGTGTTCAACGCACGCACTGCACAATGCTGCATCTGCAGCTTCACATTGGGTCTGAGGTCAGAAATTCTGGCAGATCCTTTTCAAAAGCTTCATAATTCTTGAAATGATCATCTGGTTATTTTTCTTCACTGATTAGGACAGACTTGGACACACATGATTGATTTAAATCTTCTCATATTTTGAGTTAGCTTGACGTGACAGTAGTCCTGTCCCATGCATGTGCTATTGGAGTGAGTGTCTGATTATTCCTGCCCAGTGTTCATCACATACACAGAGCACTGTCACCCAGTGTACGTGGACCAGCTTCCACAGTCGTGCTGGTGGAGAGCAGGCCTAGGAAGAGGAGGACAAAGGAGGGAGTCAGGGAGCAGAAAGGGTTTGAGGATGGCCGGGAAGATACTCCTGAGTCAGCAGGTGAACTTTCTCATTTTGGGTGCTCCGGATCCTCTTTAAAGTCCTGAAAGGAAGCAAAAGTACCTCCAGCAATGTGTGAACAAACTTATCAACATGGGGATGGTTACTCATTGTGAGCAAAGGGCTTTGCATGCACCAGGACAGGATGACACGGAAATGAGCCTGATGGTGGGTGGCAGATGTGCACCTCTCAGGGGAGTGATGAATCATTAAGTATTTCTAGATCAAAGAATAAGCTACTCTGTGTACTCACCTGGGTTGTAAACAAGGATTTTATTGAAAATTCCTAAGTGAATCTTGTCACGAAGTAGACGTTTAAAAGAAAAAGCCTATGTCCATGTACACACAGAATTGTAGGATTAGAAAGAGAGAAGATCCCTGGAAATTTGGTGTCCTCGTGTAAGAGGAATTTTCTCCTGTTAATAACACATGGTCTGTGCTGCTCACAGCACCCCCCCCCGCCATATTCTGGGAATTGAGCTGTTACAATTTAAAGTTGCCCAAGGACAGAGCTGGCTGGAAAACTGGTTTGTGAGATAAAAACTGCCCCCTCTCATGACTAAGGAATTTACAGAATGTACCTTTCCTGAGCATCTGCTGCCCATATTAGGCAGCACCCTCCGCTGTCCAACTGTAAACCCCCCATGGTCATCACCTCCAATGAATGTAAAGAGCCATTTAAACTAACCAATGCCATCTGCTTCTGTAACCGTGCTTGCAAAAACCCCTCCTCCCTTTGTTCTATAGCTTATAAGCCCTGCTCAGGCTTAATTCGGGGCTCTCTGTTCCTGCGTGTTCAGTGAGCCCCACGCATGCCTGGACAACAAAGACCCCTTGCAAATTGCATGAGAAGGCGTCTGTTGGTGTCTTCCTACATGCAGCGGGTGTCTCGACCCTCACACTCGTATCTTGGGAGGTAGAACAATCAAGTTCAGAAACAATGCTTCAATTGTTTTCCACTTGGCTAAATTTAATTTCTGTGCTCCATCTGTTCTCTGCACACCATGCTGGTACCAAAGATCTTTGCAGGGAATTTTGGGCCTGGGTTCACAATGAGGACGGCTCTGTGTGTTTCTCAGGAGTGACAGATTTCAATTGTAAGGGAACTTGTTGCTGGCTGTGTCTCTAGAGATGGAAATGCAGCTAGTGAGAGACTGGTTTTTCTTCCTGATGCCCTCATAATCTATTTCTCCATTCCACTCAAGCCTCCTCCCTGAGGTCTGGCAGATCCAGTGCCACCAGTAACCACTGGTTGTGATGCAGAATCCAGTGACAGAGCAGGTGAGAGATGCTCTGTGAGGGCTTTGTTGTTCCAGGTCCACACTGCTGTAGCTGCACCTGGGACATCACACCTGTGGATAAGTGCCATTGCTTCATATCAGTCACCTGCTTTCATTATGTCCACCTGGGGCCATAGGGCCTCACTGATAGTCAGCTCAGGGAACTCTTACCAGGCATAGGAAAAGCCCCAGCAGGCTTATTCTAAAGACCAGAGCTCTGCCTTCTCCATCCCAGACTTGGTAGAGGACTGAGAGCTCCCACATCTCAAGATGGGAATTTGAACATAGAGCTTGAATAATAATTTACGTGTATGTATTATTTGATATGAGGGGAAAGAGCGAGAGTGGCTCTTATACTTTCCCTGTCTCACAGGGCCAAGTTTCTTAAATTGAAGCTGTGTTTAACTGTGACAGTGGGGCACATGTTCCAAATAAAGTGTTGGAAGTAACATCCCGTCTCCATGAGATCCGAGGCCTTTCTCACACAGCTCCTTCCATTCCTGAGCACACGACCAGTTCTCCACAGGTTCGTGGTTCTGGTCTTTCCATCCTCAGTGCTGATGCCAGCGCAGCCCCTGCCTTCTCTCTTTGTTTCCTGCCCTACAGTCTGGTCCCCAGGTCCACAGAGATCTGCTTATGTTGTCACTTTGCTGTTGTCATGTCAAGCCCAGGGTGTGCCCTTCACTATCACATCCTGTGATCTATGACACTGCCATTCTCAATAGAAGAGAAGGTTGATAAAACGATGTCTATCCTGAATTTCACTGGCAAGGATAATCACAGGCACTTTGGAAAGAAAATGAAGTAATCTTTTAAAATGCTGCATTACACAGATGACACTTCTGTATCATAATCAACTTCACTTCTACAAATGATATTCCCTCAACATCGATTGAAGTTTCTAGAAACACATTCAGACCTGATACCATGTGTACAGCAATAATACCCCTGAAACCTAAACTTGACACTTATCAATAGGATAGTAGCTTCACTCCTCTTCTTTAAATTAAGCCAAGAAATTTGTCTCTGCACCACTGAGATATCACTGATCTTGTTTTTATTTATTTTTTTATTTTTTATGTATTTTTTTTATTTAAGAGAAAATAGATACAGAAGCTAGAAATAAAAGTCAAAAAAGACAGACAAACAACAACAACAGATCTGATACAATAACATTGTAGGTTTACACACTGATGTGGTTGAAGTTTGGCAGTAGTTACAATATTGCATATCATTACCTTCCTAGGGGTTGGGGATACTGACAGATATAGACATGTAAGATTCATCGATTCAGGTATATTAACTTTTCTTTTTCAATAGCTATTGTATTTAGCAATACGGTTTTTTTTAACTGTCTTATTTATGAATATTTATAAAATTATGTCTTTTTCCTTTTCTCTTCATTCCTTCTTTTCCCCTTAGAGTACCTCTTGTTATCATTGAAATAACTACCCATAACATCAGATCTAATATAACCAAGCGAAATAGTTCAGAGTGAAACCAATAAAACATAAAAGTATGATCATACATAAAAGAAACAGAAAACTAAAGAGATCAGCAAACAACAACAACATATCCAATACTGTAAAATTGTAGGTTTAGTACTGTAGATGGTTGGAATTTTACAGTGGTTGCAACATTGTATATTGTTACCTTTAAGGGGGCTGTTCAGGTTGACAGGTAAAGACATGTAGGATTGATCTGGTCT
>RJWM01034514.1:0-19661 GCA_004363535.1 Dasyprocta punctata | reverse complement strand
ATTCATACCATCTCCTTTGGTCAAGAGGCATTCTACATGCTCCCGAGGCTGGCTTTGAAAGAAGAATACAAATAGGTTCTTGCTCAGCAGTAAAATACTGCTTCCCTTTTAAGGCCTATTTTCCCCTATTAAAAGTGAAGTTTAGCAATACACCAAGGACAGTGCACACAGTAAATGTAGGTAAATGACAAATGGTTCCACAGGAAGTGCTGTACTTCAGCTTTTTCATACAGCTACATTTGGAAAAATATTAAATCTTGAAAGGAAACTGAATACTTACCGTACCATAGAGAGCACAGCATCAGTACATTTTCACCATGAAAATACTTATTCAATCTTTGCATTTATAAAAATAATTTATCTTCCAGTGAAACTTTAACATCTGAATTTCTGGTTTGCTGGAGACAGTTAGTTAGGTTTGAAAATCCTATTAAAATAGTTTTCAACATAATACTGATGAACAATTCACTGGAGCTTATTCGTGAAATTAGGTTTAAAAGGCTCTCAAATTTACAGTATTTGTGTTAATTTCATCTTTAGAAAATGTATCAAAGTTTTATAGTACTGGATTCAATGAATATATCATTGTAAGTATATGCGCTATGATATGGAAAGTAAAATGTTTAAAATAGAAGAATGTGCACATCTGTGTTTTGAGACCCTATGAGAAAGTGGTCACATAAAATGAAGAATATGTTCACAGCTTTATTTTTTGTAGAAATTGATTTCTACAAAAAGAAATTGATTTCCTCAAATTGGAGCACCCATTACTAGACCTCATATGGGCTATAAAAATCTCAAACATCAAAGATAAGAGCAAAGTAAGAAAAGGAAGAAGTAATAACTAAGGAAAGAAGGGATGTATTTAGCTCTATGAATATATGACAATAGAGACAGCCAGCATTATTCAGAATAGTAGTTAAGTGCAGACCAAACATGACTGTTCACAAAACAAGGATTAAGGAAATAAAATACATCTGATCAGCAATTAAAAACTATTGATTGAGAAATAATTAGTGATACATACAAATTTCCATATTATATTTATTAAATGGATTCAGTCACTTTTGTAGTATGCTCTTGGTATATATACCATAGGGAAAGAGTTGAAAGAAATGTCTCTTAATATTAGCTATGACTAATCTAAATGGTTTTGTGGACTTTTCAATTTCCAGAACCTTCTTTGTGGTTTTCTTTAACCACATTAATTATGCCTGATTTTGTTCTCTGAATTTCTGTTTAATGAGAGTTTAGTTTTGAATTGTTTTTTCTTTTCTTTTATTCATTGTAATAATTTTTCCTCTCCAACTAGGTCACTGGCAATTTGAAAACAGACAAAATTTATGTGTGTGTGTGTGTGTGTCGTGTGTGTGTGTGTGCAAATTTTTGCTGTGTTTCCAACAATGCATGCCATATAATACCTGACGTCAATATACTCTGCTCATGATAATTCTATGAATTTTCTATTATTTCAGTCCTTATGAGATTTAAAAAATAATTTCACTAGCACAAACCAGGGAGAGGAAGAACTTCTCCAATGTGATGGACACATTTTCCTTTCCACTCTCCATCAAAGGAAGTCAGGACTTCAAAGTGGTCCAGAGATGATTTTCAGTTTTACTGATGAATTGTTCAACAAATGTTTTACATACAAAAATATTCCTACTTTTTTTTTTTTTTGTACCGGGAATCAAACTCAGGACCTTGCCCTAGACAGGCAGGTGCTGTGCCACTGAGTTATATCCCAGCCCCTAAAAACTGAGTGTACCTATGTGTTTTTTGTTTACATATAAAATGGACATAACTTTCCATATCAAATACTATCCACTTTTGCATAACATACAAACAATTTCCTCAAAGTACATATTTTTGATTAATTCTGATCCTTCACCATAATAAACTGTTAGTTGTTGATGTGTAATTTTTAGACCATGTTTAATTGGATTTAAAACTCTGTACCCAACATGAAAAATTTCAAAACTTTGGAAAAGTTGAAAATATTGTAAACACCTACACACTGCTACTGATACACTCTGCCACTATAGCTTACAGTATTGTATTTTCAACTTTTCAACTGTAAAAAAATAAAACAGCATGTATCTTATGCTCAAATCTTTAAATAGCTTTCATTTTACAGACATGCAAAATATGTGATGAAAAAAAATTCTTCCACAAGATCAAAATTGCCATATATATTTTTCCCTGGTACTCTGAGGATGTCAGACTTGCAATGAAAAGAGGCTTGGAGTGAGGAAGACTGAAGACATGATAAAAAGTGAAATCTCTGTCCTGTCAGCTAAAAGCAACCAAAACCCAAACCAGACAAACAGAAAAATTTCATGTGTTCTTAAATAAATTGGAAGTTAGCTAGTTAAAATTTTTTCATTCCAAAATGCACTGTGATCTTCTACGTCAGCCCTAAAGAGATCAGGTATAAATGCTACAATCTTGATCTGGGATTCTACCAGAACCAGTGTCAGAAACCAGTTATGCTTTCACTTACTTATGAATTTGCTGCCATAGTCTTGCCCTGAATAACAAATTTCTAAGCACACTCTTGGACAAACAACTTAGAGGTCTGAAATAAAGACTTAATAGTTCTTAATTTAATCAGTGATAGCGACTTAAATGGGCAGAGAAATGACAATTTTTAAGAAAAATCTTTTATAGTGTGTTTAGCACAGGACTTTGTTTGATATTTTTAGTGAGGGAGATTGAATCCAGACCCTCACGTGCATGGATTAAGCATTAAAATTAAGCATGTGCTCCACCACACAGCTATACCTCAGCCCCAGCTGGTACTTTTTTAAAAAAGGGTCATTAAATGTTAGTTTTCTTATATAAAATGTGACTAATATGATATCTATTATAAGCTAATTTGCAAGTTTAAATAAAATAACATATTGAAAGTCTTTTACACAGTGTCTGGCATACAATAATCAGTATTAGTTTCCATTCTCATTTTGTCAGTTTAAGTGACAGCTAACTGACTTTATTTATTTTTTTATTTTCAGAAAATAAATGACTAAATGAGTCATATATACGTGTATAAATAAATATTATTAAAATCCATCAAAAATATATGGGTAGGTATACCACCAAACTACAAATATTATAGGAGCTCTAAACTATGATCACAAGTAGATTATACATTACAATCTGTGGTCAAAAATTACTGCTGCAATTTGAAGAAAGTCACAGACAAATGTATCATCCTTTCATTAGAAAAGTGGTTCAAGTTCTATGTGGCATTGCATGTCACAAGGTTATGATAAGGACACAATGCTAAAAATGTGAGAATTCACTATTTCTCACGAGAGATGTAGTCTGCATTTTAGAGCTACCAGAATCTACTGTATTTAGGAGTATATTTGTAACTATAATGCCAAGGGCCTGTCTATAAATGTAAGTTTTGGACTGATTTTGTATTATGGCTTAAATGCAGTCTTTCAGTGACTAGCATCAGCTTTTTTTTTTACATAACTTCCCCTTTCACAATCACTCTGAATGACTGTGTCAAATTAATGCCAATGCAATATTTAAAAGGCAGTTATACATTTTTGGGGAGGCTTAATCTTTTAAGGTTTTTAAACTCTGAAATTTCCTTATTCATTCTGATTTAATCAGTATGTAACTGCAATGCCCTGAAGTTTGAGAAAATTACCAGGATCCTTCCAGCAGTGCTTATAAACCCATTGAGAACATGCTTAACTTCAGTGATTAGAATTTAACTAAGTTCGGAAAAAGGTGGAGGCTCATAACTGGAAGAAATCTTCAATACTATAACTTCAGATATTTATTCATAAAACACTAACAGACATTATTAATTGACATTTAACGTGAACAGCTCTAGGCAGATCCAGACTCAGCCTAGTTTTTCCATCAACACTTTACTGACAGACAGGTTTAATGGGCAACTTTGTAAATTATTTTAACTGGAATTAGCACTAGCAATCCTTCAACCCCCCCGCCTTAAACTTTATCCTGCAGATTGACTTCTAATGGATTAGCTGAATTCAGCAGACAAGAGCTGCCAGAGAATTAATATTTCTTTACATTTTGGTTTTGGCTTCGTCTGAAGATGTCAATGTTTATTTTAAAACTAAATCCAATGCCTCAAAAATATTGACAGCATGTGTTTCAGTAACTTTGTCTCACACCATGGCACAGGTAATTATAACTAATGGCAATAGGCAGTGATAAACTTGCTTTAATAATATATCTCAGAGACGCTAGCAGTACGTGAAGCACATGCTTTCTCAATTCATGACTGAAAACATCTGATACATCTGTGAGAACTGGAGGACTTTCTTTCCCCTGCACTAGCGTTCTCAGTGCTGGGAACAGTACCATTTTAAGAGGCTGATTTTTTTTTTTCTTCACACACACACACAAAACCATGAAAGAAGCTTTTACAGGAAGTAACAAATACTCCTAAATGACATTTCATTAAAAATGTGTTCCCTTGGAAAGCAGACAGAACTAAAAACCATGCTTTTACTTGGCAGAAAAAGTGGTACAGCAGGCTATGTGTGAAGCTAAGGAGCATCAAAATCTAGTTTGCCATGGATGTGAGCAGCATTCTGACCTAGAAAATAAAAAGGCAAAGGAATTTCACATGTGCTCTGACTTCTTCTAAACTAAAATTTCAGTGGAATTCCCATTTCTAAGCAAAGAACAAACCGAAGATACAGATACTTGTATAAATTTGCCTAGTACAAAACTACCAGATATATTTTTGGTTTCATCTAAAAAAAAAACCCCACATTGTGACAATAAAGATCATGGTTTATTTAAAGAGGAAAAAAGTGATTTGAATATGTATTAACATCAAATATGTCACTAGTCTCTGGGAAGTCTTTCTGTTTCCTGTCTTTGTTTCTTTCTTTTTTCTTTTGCTTTCTTTTCTCCTTTTTTTCCAAATTAAGATTTGCTAAATCTTTAGAACAGATAAGCTTACTGTGATTTTTCAGTAAAATAACAACAACAACAAAACCAATTCAATGTTTGCAAACACAATGCCAAAGTAGTATTTCAGATTATTTCTTTTTTTTTTTTTTCCTTAAGAGATCTGCTTTCAGCTATTCTTACCCCAAGGACAAATGATTAATCAGAGTTATTTCCTCTTCTCCTAAATAGAAGCATGTCTAAGTCGTCCTTCCCCTTGCCCCCCATCTGAATTCTAAAAAAAGGAGATTAAAATTGTCATTGAAAAATCTTCTGTCTGTGACAAGCTTTAACATGCTCTGTAAAAGAATTTGCAAAGCAGAGTTAAAACTCTTCTGGGAATGGTATTGCCAAGTTGTTTTTCAAGGTTACTTTCTGTTCATTAAAAAACTTTGTAAAATAATAATGAAGACGAAACTGCTTCCCATTAAAGAAAAAGTAAGTTCACTCGTCAGTTTTACTGCTCCTCCACTTTAACTTTCTCTTAGTTAGAGGGTAGCGCAGGTTCAGACTCTTAAGAATTCTTTGCTTCCCATTCACTGTAAACAGAAAAGAGGCATAATTACACCGCATTTGATCCATATCAAAGCAACTGATCCATGGATCGATTTACATAAAGTAAAGCACATAAAACATTTTTTGCTTTTCACCCCACTTCACCACTTTCCAAGGAAAGTTTCCTTTTGCATACTGCATTTGAATACAAAACCCTCCCGCTGAAATTTGTGATGTTAAACAAACCATGCCAGTCATTCAACTTTTTAATTAAGGATTCAGTGTTCCATCCCTTCGCAGACATTAAAATTCAGGTGCAGTCATTAATCTTTCTAAACGAATTCACCTGTGGCTAATACTGATGTATTTTCTATGAGGCTTGTCAGGGGCTGCGTGCGGCATGCATAACCACTCTACAGTTAATTACACAGGGGATTATCGCTAGTGTCATAAAGATAAAGCCCCGCTAGCAGCATTATAGAGAAGGTTCTTTTTCTTTCTCCCTTCCCCTCCCCTCTTTTTGGAGCGATGCCCTATTTCATTTTTGTTAACATCCACATAAGTATTTAAGCGTAATACATGGCGTTTATTTCTACGGAGGGTGAAGATACAAGCCAGTGAATTAGTTAGCTGATGAGCGTGAAGGGGCTACCTGTTTCACAGTTCTGCTATGAAAAAGTACTTTTCAATCTGTGGCCCAAATTCCAAAGAGCTGAGGATACTATCAATGCAATATACTATTTCAATTTTAGGCACCTGGGTTAAACACTGAAATAGACATTTTTCTAAGTTTGTGATTTGAAGGGTAGCACATATATCTGTATTCGGAAAAAACAAAAGAAAAACTTTGCCAATTTCAGTAGCTACTTCTTGTGATAAGCAATGCATGAAATTTACAGAAAAAAAGCTTAAAACACTAAGTGGCTTTAAGACCACTAAACAACAATAAAAACAAAGGCAAAAAATAGAACAGCAAATTAGGTGAATGTGTTTTACTTTAGCGATTCAGACTAATTATATAAAACAATTTTATTCATTGGGAGAAATAGAAATCAGAATGAGTCTCCCTTTTTCATAGTTACTCATGGAACTTTAAATAGACACACTCTAAGTGCAATTAACTGATATTTTTCCTTGAAACTGTTATCCACAGTATATTTGTATATTCCTAGAAAATAAACAAAAATGTATGAAATAAAATATGGATGAGATTAAGTGAAAATATAGGAAGCATGTAAGCTTCAGTTCAAGAAGTTTAAAATTCCTGTAGTCAACAAGAAACTTTAAGCAGTTCCAAATCCCATCCACTACACAGATATAAGGGGGTTTTAAAAAAAACTTTGAAAAAGCAAATTGCTCTCAAAGGAAAAAAGTTGTACAATTTTTCTCTCCCAACTTATTTAATGTAAACAGATTTTAATTTCTTAACAAAACATGGAAAGTACTCCTAAGTGTATTTTTACAATAATATTTAGAAATAACTAATTATTCTTATCCGAAATTTAGGTTATTTTAAAAATATGGACAACTGCTTGAGTATTTTTATCTATGGTAACAAGCATCAAGAAGGTGCAGTGTTCACTAATTTTGGATAATTAAATGCAACATCTTTTATAAATCACCTTGGAGATGATCAATCTGATTTCTTCACCAAACAATTTCTTCAGTTTCAAATTGACACAGACAGATTGCTAAAAATACGAAGACACTTAATAACTTTGGAGCATATTAAATTATTAAAGTTTCTCACAAAATGTTTAGTTTGTTCAGGTGAAAAATTTAATATGCAAACATCTGATTATCATGGTATTTCAAACCTACCCCACATCAAAACTATGGTTGTGCTTTATTTTTTTGTTAGTTTATTTTGTTTTAGCTCCTAATGACATGTTTCTATGAACAAGAGTAGTTCGTTAAATTTATGCATGCAGTTGGATTTAAACTGATTATAACCGTAAGGCAGTGACACTGGGGCAGACACTGAGCCTCTTTGTGGAGTCTTTTACTGGCATCTCTGCCTTTGCCATGAGTAATCTGAAATGGAGACAAATTTGACATAGGCCAGATTCATCTTATCTCTTCATGTGTTCACTAAAGTACATCAATGCTACTTTCTCCCCCATATAGATATGACTGTGATTAGCCAAGACCCATGATATGATTACACTCCCTTATTCTTTTGATTAGATGCATGGTGATAATTTAAGTGGATTTTTTTTTCTGATATAGCTTCCTTATGTTTCTTAATGTTTTACACTAGGGTGTTCTGAAGAGTCTCTGATGCTAATGCATGAAATACTAACGAAATTAAATTAAAAATATAAGCACCTGTGAATTTGCAATGTTTTCAGTAATTAAGAATGAGATTGGTTTTTGTCCATTGAGCTTTCTAAAAAGCTTTCAAACTTAAAAATGATGGGGGGTTAAAGATATTTTTATTCAAGTTAGAAAATTCCTAAAGCCTAATGTGATGTGTAAAATCATTGCTCAATGGTGGGCATTTGTACCCTTGGAAATATTATTTTATACTATGCCTTCACTGTTTTTCAGAAGTAAAGTGTTTTTTCCAGAACCAATCTTTACAGAAGAGATGGTTTTATTCTTCTTCCTTAAACTTTAATATAAAACTTATTACTCTCCTGATGGATCTTAAATTTAAATTAATCTGCTGAGGGAAACACAGTTGTTATAAGAAGATAAGTGTATTGGAAAAGGGAGCTTTTAAAATTTCATAGTATTTCCTGTTTTCTTACCCCTATTAGATTTAATACTGATTGCAGCCATACTTTAAAAATTGGGTGGCTGTAAGCCTTAATTTAGATTTAAAGTTGTATAAACTTTATAATGCCATGATTTCTTTCAAAAACTTATTTTGGATTTTTGATAATTCCTATCTTCATCTTATTCATCTTAAAAATTCTGCCTTAAGCTGGGCGTGGTGGTGCACGCCTTTAATCCCAGCACTCGGGAGGCTGAGGTAGGAGGAGCGTTGTGAGTTCGAGGCAGGCTTGGGCTACAACGCGAGCGCAAGGCTGACCTGAGCTACATAGTGCGACCCTGCCTCAAAAATCCAGGGCAGGGAGTTTGGCTCAGCGGCTTAAGCGCCTGCCCTGGCAGGTGCGAGATTGTGAGTTCGATCCTGGTGCCGCAAAAAAAAAAAAAAAAAAAAAAAAGAAAAAAAAATTCTGCCTTGTAAGCTTTTATAGCAGAATTCTTCCCCTTCATCAAAAATATTAAGAATTTATAGAAGATAAACAAATTAAGATATGAAGAAAATTTGCATTATTCTGTACAAGATACACTGGACTCAATGAGTACTGATATTATCCGAGGATGTGTATGTATGTTTTCTTAAATTTCTTAGCTGTTATTAATAGAATTAAATTTCAGATTTAAATACATATTGACTTTCCATAGGTGCTTTATCATAGTTTGAACTTAATGGGATGCTGAATTTTATGTGTCAAATGCAATAATAACTATATTTGGGCAATTTTGTAATAAATTTGTGGTCCATGAGTTAAAAGATGATTGGAAAGAAATAAAGTCACTGACAGCTAGCAAGGTGTTTTCGGCCAAACATCTAGATCAATATAGATCATAGTAATCTATCACACCAAAAATATTTTAAAGCATTGTATCACTTCTAATAAGTGAAGATGGCAAAATTGATCCCACGGTTTACTTGATAATGCTGACAAAAAACTATTATAATGCCAAAGTTAACACATTTTTGAAATACTAGTTTGCAGTATTTAGTTTTGATTTGCATTTATATAGACACCTAGATGCATATTCTGGGGTACAGAGTATAGAGATGTGTTGAACAAATTTAGAACAAAGAAAAACTACGAGGTAGTATCAGTACAGATACTTTTAATCTTCATATAAATACATTCTGATTTCAAAACTTTTAGAACATAAAATACTGATTTATGTATTTTCTTTTTTATTTTCTCAATGTTTTTGATCAAATAGGTAATACACAACTTAGAAAAAACTCTGATCTTGAAGAGAAATTTTGTATACACAGAAGTCTCTATGAAAACCTTACTCTAATATCCTGAATAAGAAATAGGCCTGGTGTGGTGGTGCATGCCTATAATTCCAGCACTTGGGTGGTAGAGGCGGGAGGAGTGCCACAAGTTAGAGGTCAGCCTGGCCTACATAGCAAGTTCAAGGCCAGGTTGAATTACATAGCAAGACCCTGTTTAGAAAAAAAAAAAAAAAAAAGAAAAGAAAAACAGAATGCTTTTATTTTAAAAATTTGTTCAATTCATTGTGTTGGAATGAATGATTAAAATATTGCCTATAAATTATTCCACCAAGTTATTTTTTAACAAGTTATTTTAAAGTGATTTTTCAGGCCATGACCTTTTTTTTCTATCCTTTAATTTCTTTTCTTGATCTTGTTCTTTTTTTAAAAAAAATACTGACACTGTTTGAATTGCCTCCCGATTATTAATTTCAAAATAATTTAACATAAACTTAAGCCCGTATGTTGAAAACGCAGTTCAAAATTGTAAATTAATGAGATCACCATTGCCTGCATAATGTATTCTTTAATTATAATGTTCTCTTCCAGTTTTTTATGATTATCATATTTTTGATCCTCTAATCCAAGACCTTGAATTTTCTTGTTCATCCATATCTCTATTCAAACCAAAAACATATTTCTTAGTCTACCTTTTGTACCTATCAAAGGAAAAGAGCCTTCCCTTTACCTTTTATGCTGGTTGCATGTAGTAAACATATGCTGTGCCTGTAATGGTCCCATACCATGACTTTGGTTTTATTGCAGACAGCTTGCAAACCTACTGATGGTGTACAGTGCAAACACACCAGGCTTTATGGAATTAGTGGATGCATTTGCAAGGTTAATGTAGCATCTGTGATGCAAATCTGTGACCATCCTAATAGCTCTACTGGTAGACCGATGCCATTTCTCAGATCTGCTCTTGAGTTCCATTAAGTAGTTTCCTGGTTGCCATTAACTTCAAATGTCATTTACACAGTAAACACAGGCATCTATAGAAAGCAATACCAGGAGTCCAACCTATTTCCACATCATGGGACATCGTGGGCTCACAAGAACACCAACTACATGTAGACTATCCCGAACTGACAGCACATTCTGAAGCCTCGCTTTGCATTTCTGGACACACATTCAGTTTCTGCTCCTGAGTCAGCTGATCACTGGGTTCTTGCACTTGCTATGAAATGCTTCTTTTTTCTCATTTAGAGTTCAGCAACAAGTCTTGTGAGGATATTTACAAGACGAGGATAACAAGGACATTCTAACAAGCATGGGAATCATGAGTACATTGCACACGGGTCAGGGTTTTCTTTTCTTCTTTTCTTTTTTCCATCCCCAAGCACCAGGGCTGAGAGCCCAGCAGGGTTCGTGTAGCCCACAAAAGCTCTTCCATCCTGCACACAGTGTGTGCTTAGCCAGAACACTCGCCTACCATGTTTTCTCACCAAATGACATTTTCTGGCTGCTCACTTCATATTTGTCACTTGTATACCCAGTGTAATGTGCAAAGAAAGCATGATCAGCTTGTGCATCACTAATCTCATTACTGTAATGGCCCTAAGAACATATAACAAAAAAAGTAACCGGTAAGCCACTCTACACACACATGCCATGCTCAGCATGCACCTCATTGAAAGGCACAATTCACCAGCTGCTAAGAAAGGCAGCAGTCAGCAGTTCCAATCTGACTCCTCACTCCCTGCCGCAAATGAAGAATAACTCCTCAGCCCTAAGTGAGAGGAGTGCTGACAGTCCCATCTACCTTAACGAGCTATCAAGTACAAGGGTGCCGCGTACCATGCACCGACCTTTCAAATTCAATTGAATATTTCTCTTTTTGGAGACAGGAGCCAGGGAGTTCTGTCTGTCCATAGACGTCAATTCCAGGTCCACTGAGACCCAGATTACATCATTACCGTTATGTGGTATGTTACACGCTAATCACAGCCATTATCGCTTACAAATCTGCGGGTTCATTCAATTAGTTGCCTGACATGGATTTTTTTAGTTAATTCACGGTGAAGGTCGGCGGTGGGCAGAGTGGCAGGTGTGTTCTGCTACCTTTTGGAGTGCCAATTATCAGTCCTGGGTAATTAGACTGACTCTTATAGACGAGTTAATCAGAGAGATCAAAAGCTAAGATATATGGCTTACGGAACTGTCTATTATTATTAAAAATCTTGTGAGGGAGCTGATGTACATAAATAAACCTGTGTCTCTTAATTTACTTTGAAATCTATGGGTTTTTTTTTTCTTCTCTTCTTCACTCTACTTTATTCTTAGTACAAAATAAAAATGTTTCTATTATGGGGCCAGAGATTTAGCTTCACGGCACAGCGCCTAGCTGGCAAACACAAGGTCCTGAGTTTGACTCTTGGTACAAAAAAAAAAAAAGGCAAAATGTTTCTATTGGGGACACACAGATTAATTTGGTATATTTCATGTCAATATTTGAC
The DNA here is from genome assembly GCA_004363535.1 of Dasyprocta punctata. Lineage (NCBI taxonomy): Eukaryota > Metazoa > Chordata > Mammalia > Rodentia > Dasyproctidae > Dasyprocta > Dasyprocta punctata. The sequence goes on along the minus strand of RJWM01034514.1, from coordinate 7,727 downwards.
TTCGATAAATCATATGCTTTTGAAAATGTTGTTAGTGTTAATTTTAAATATCTCCTATGTGTAGTTTGTGGGCTAGATCACATTTATCATAGCTACTCTGCCTTCCGCGTGGTCCTTTTTGAAAAACTGAAGCTTTATGAAGCAGCTCAGAGATAATGCTGATATTCGTGCAAAGTATCTGTACTGGCCACATCCTTAGCATATTGGTTTCTTCCCTGATTCATAGACATCGATCATTTTAGATACGTGTTAGGTAAGCAATCTCAAAAATATTAACACGAAAACTATATTTTCGAGATGGCTTTTCTCCTCGGTGTTAATTATGTCATGTTTTATTGACTATTTTTACTGAGAACGTAAAGTTCTGACTGTAAACGGTGCCCGACACCATGACGGCTAGGCAATCGGCATAAATAGTGAATTAGCCTGATTTTCTCCTACCCAAAAATGAAGTTAAGAATACAGGGATATTTTGATATATTCTTTTTTTTTCCTAAAGTTTAATTTCCATATTATTATTTTTCTCCAGTCTCTCTGCAGTACTGAGCACCAGAAGATCTAAATCTGGGCTACATGAGATCCGTTCCCGACACCCTTGCTGCAGGCGGCACGCCTCCTGCATCCTGCTGCGTCACCTAGAGCTCGGGAACCCGTGTACACGGAAGACACTCGCTTCGGAAATGTTCCTGATGCCAGCCTCCACTGGCCCCAATTGCAATTCTTAGTTGGCCTTCTCCTTGGGCACACACTGGGCGGCAGAGCATGCAGTGAAAGTGCTGCCTGTGGCCGCAGCCCCTGCGGCATGACAATTTTCCTTTTTCGTTTTTGTCATCTTGGAAGCCAGGACCTAAAGGACATAACACATTCGTTCACTGTAATTTCAGGGACCTTCTCCTCATGGAGAAGTGTCATGCTGGTTATGAAAGGCAGTGTATTTTGAGAATAATTAACATTTTCAAGGAGTTAAATCAAATCCTTTGTGGGAAAAGATTTTGTAAATTAAAAAAAAAAATCAGAGACTTTGAAAAACATGGCATAAGACACTACGAACACTGTAAGAAAGGTAGAGAAAGAGTTTAAATTGGTTTTTCTGAGTGCATACTTTAAAATCCATTATTTTACGGCTTAATTTAGTACATAATAACATAATATGAGTAAAGTCTCTGAAAATGTTACCTCTGTGTGGAGGCAGCATGACTGTAGGTTGGCAGATGGATGAAATGCTGTATAAACCATGGGGAAATACCTGCCTCCTGTGGAGATAGCCACATCCAGAGTATTCAGTAGGTCTTTGTTATACTAATAGTAACAAAAAGAATCAGGAGAGAACAATTATAATAGGAGCATTAATTTTTTAAGGTTACCAACAGACATTTACAGTTTTTCAAATTTTCAGAATTTATTTATAGTTGTTTGGATTGGTCATTGCTGTATTTTATGAATTCTTCCAGTTCCTCTGATTTATATTAACAATCTACAAACCAAAATCTACAGAAGTGTTCAGTCTAGGGCCAGGGATTTAGCTCAACAGCTCAATCACTTGCCTCGTAAATGCAAGGTCGTGAGTTTGATCCCAGGTACCAAAAAAAAAAAAAAAAAAAAAAAAAAAAAAAAAAAAAGAAAGAAAGAAAAAGAAAAAGAAAAATGTGTTAAGTCTAAATGATGGTGATGAAAACCTTTTGACCATACCTTTTGAAAGCATTCAGTTTACTATTGAGAGCCCCATGCCCAAAAGTTATGAAAAATATTCATACACCGAGAGACATACATTTGCATGCAAGTATTTTTTTCCTTAAAGATTTTTGCTGTTCAGCTCAGTGTGGTGGTATGGGCCTATAATCCCAGCACTGGGGAGACTGAGACAGGAGGATCGCTGCAAGTTTGAGACCAGTTTAGGCTATATAGTGAGACCCTGTCTCAATCAATCAATCAATCAATTAATCAATCAATAAAAAGATTCTTGTTGTTCAGCAGTAAAAAACTATTTCAGAAAGTGGCCTTACTAATTTTTAAAAGTTAATGAGATATTTGAGGAAGTATTGATTTTTAAATTTCTTAAAAATATGAGAAAAAGTTCAGGAACAGTAAGTTAAATTAAACACTCAGCATAAAAATTTAGTGATCCTTCCTGGCTTTATGTCTTGAAATAAGAAACCCTGTTTATTAATGTGATCTGAATAGCATCCTATTTAGTAATGGAAAAGATACAAACATAGACATTTAGATTGATAAATATCTGGTGAGTGCAGAAAAGTGACTCTAAAAGGACTGCTTTTGTTTTTGAAAATAAAAAGTCTTTCTTTATGTTGATTGGATAACTCTTTCATTTCAAAATATAAATCACCCATGAAATATGAGGAACAACACACCCCTATTTGTAGTATCGTGAGTGATTTCAAATAAGTTGATAGAATACTTCTATCATTTTACTTGAAAGAAAAGTAGCAGGTAGTTTCATAATCTTAATGAAAATTATCATACTTATTTTTGAACTATAGTGTGTAGCCACATAAAAATACTAAATAAGAGTAATTTTATCAAAAATTTAAAAGCTCACGAGGGTTAAATATTTGAATTTTAAAACAATATAAAATGCTACACCTGAATACAAAATAATATTTTCTAAGACACTCTAATAAAGAATATTAAATATTATGCTTGAGAAACAGTACAGGAAAAGAGATCTGAGACCAAGAGGCTACTGTTTGTAAAAGAGCTGTTAATTCATTCAATAATTAGCATCTAATTTATCTTGTGGTAATCAGTTGTTTTGTAATTTGAAATTTATAGATGGAAACTTGACCCCATTGTAGAATGCAAGAAGAGCAAAATTTAAATATACTGTCTTGTTAGATAGAAAATGTAATTTATTCTGACATACATTAAGAAAACAATAAAAAGAGGGAAATGAGTTTGCAATACTGCACAAACAGAATTCTACTCATGTATGTAATTTTTCCTCCTCAAAACTTCAACCTCTTTTTGATTTTTACCAGTACCACATCATGTCTGGATTAAGTCAAAGTCTTAAAATGAAACCCAGATAATTGCCTCTGGCTTTTATGTCTTCTGCAATTTAAAAATAAAGAGTCTTATTTAGCAGTGAGACACGTACAAGTATAGACATTCCAGTTGCAAATGTCTGATGGTCACAGAAATTTGACTGGAAGAATCATATTGACTCAAAATGTATGTTGATGTTTAGCATGGAGTGAGAGAAGAGGTTATGGAGATACAGAACTGACTTTTAGAATGCAAAATAAAGTACGGCGATAATGAATATTTTATAGTTAAGGAAGGAAAACAGTGTACCTGTTAGTGGAATATGTTACTCAATTATGATTTTACCTTTCTTGGACAGTGATTGGCTTGAGAATGACTATTTGATGTCTTTCAAGGGCAGTGATTTTGTTTAAGCTCAGTTGCAAAAGATCTGAACTTCTTGAAACATTTAATGTTCTTTACTTGTTTTATTAACTATTTCAGAAGTTTCAAAAGGTGAAGTTTATTAAGAAATATTTTCTCTACTCACTTGTCAAACTTTTCCATTTCTTTTTGAAACCATATTAAGAATACATTACAAGCAACAGTGACATTCTATCTATAAGTTTTTCTGTGTTACTATGTTCCAATTAATATCGCATAATATAAATTCTATATTCAATACATAATTATGATGTATCTGCTACAAGTGAGGCAGTGTGGTAGATATTAGGATACAAGGATAAAAGTTTATAACTCATAAAATTTTTATACCACTTATGATAATTTCCAAATAAAAAGTTGTGTACAATTTTTATTTCATTTAGTTTTTTGATATGGCAAAACCTATGTACTATGTTTAATAGAATTCATAATCAAACTTTTGCTTATGTTGTGACACAGTCCTTGGAATTTACCAGTGCGTGTCACTAAATTAAGTTAAATTGAAATCAAAAGGCACTGTAACATTAAATAAAGGCCAGGTAGTAACTAAATAAACTCAGGTCAATTCTGCAAACTGACAGTGACAAAATGGTTACCAGAAAAAATTCTACAAGTACTGCAATAGTTAAATTCTATAAGGATTAAAGTTCTACAATATTATGGATAAAATTCTTCTGCTTTTCCAGCAAACCAAAACTAACCCAATGCATTTGATTAATTTTTAGAATACTTTAAAATCTTCTTCAAATATTTGGCAATAACACATATTGGCAATGTAAATGCTGGACTGGCCAATTATTTGTTGCAATGAAATAAATTATATATAATAAAATGTGTTTAGTTATAGATATAAATACATACATGACTCATCTATCACACATGTATGAAAATGTAACAAGGCAAGTCATCATTTAACCAAATATAACATATATTTATATTATACACATTGCTACAGATTAAATATATAGATCAACATATATTGTAACAATAAGTATTAATGTAACAACGAGTATATTTTAACAATAAGTATCAAGTATTATACATTTATTTCTATATAAGTAAGTGATACTATGTACTACAAATACTAAGGTTGTGTATGGGTATAAAAGCATCTATATTATTTCTGAAAGTATAATTCAAAGGCTTCACAAATTGCTTCACACTGATGTATATTCTGCATAACTAATATACCCCAGTTCCAGAAACATGAATATGTTCCATATGATTCTTCAAGTGTGATTTCTTAGTAACCTTAATATAATTTTTTTTATAGGGATACTGATGCACCACATTTAAATATTTTTGAGCTACATAAAGCATATCGTCTATCATAACTCATCTGTTTCACCTCTAAATAACCATTTTAAACTTTGTAATGTAGAATGTGCTTTCAAGTTAAAGTCTATAAATGTATGTAAATCTGGCTTTATGTGACAAAAAGTGAAAGCCATGCATTACAAATAAATTCTTCAATTTACTTTATCACATTTTAATAACCTTGTTGTTTTTTACTTTTAAATAATTTAAGTAGAAAGCCAAAAGCACAGAGAAGAAATGTGTATTTTTTTGTTCTAAATCACAAGGAATCGCATTTTATAGCAGAAGGCAGTAGAGTCTTGTGGTCTCTTAGAAGGCAGTTACTACTGTGTCATTTTAAGCAAATGATGCTTCTTTGCCTCAAAAATGTTCTTATTTGTAAAATGAGAAAGGATACAAGGTAAAATAATTATATAACCCACAGCAAATTGTGTTAAATAGGAAGCAATTGGTAAACATTAGAATTAATAGCTTCTCTTCCTATTTTCCAGCATGCCTATTTCATTTTAATCATTGTAATTTCATATATGTGATTTCTTTTCCATCTTGGTAATATTTTGGATAAAGACAAGAACATGAAAAATTGATGTTTTTTAGTCCACAATTTCTTTGCAAATTATTATTTTACTTTGGGGTATAAGTTGCCAAAGTTGAATGGTAATAAAGATTCAAAAAATGATAAGATGTAATAAGTATGCAGATTTTATTAGGAAGAAACAAGTCTATTAAAAATTCCTAGGCCACAAATTTGCTCTTTTCTCTTCTGTTAGTGGTGCCCTATAAATTAAGGGGCATAGAAAAATAATCTTTTGTCACTAAAAAGAATTATTTTATTTAATTATCATATCATACAAAATGGTTTAATTAACATTAAAGTAAATAATTAAACATTTATTTACATTTGGAAGATAGAAGCAGGAAAGGCGTTTTAATTAAAAGACATATATCAGACAACTCTATGCTCATGGTACTTTAGGAGGTGTTTTTCATTGCAAAATTAAACTGTTGGTCCTTTATCTTTAAAAGCATAGAAGCCCGGAGCAATATTGATGGCAACAAATATTTAAACAACTTAGAAACAACTGAAAAAATAGAGAACTAATACCAATGAAACCAAGTTCTTATTTGAACTACACATGATGGGATTAGATGCTGTTTACTCTGAGAGCTGTGATTGTATTGCCTGTAGAGTTGGGTGGGTTAGTATTAGAGTGTGCATTGTATAGCAGCAGAGTTCAAGAGTTCATTTCTTTGCTTCAACCTGGGTCATGTCTGCCTGTTTATATCTTCCTCTAACCTCCTCACCCTCCATTCTGCACACACACACACACACACACACACACTCCTTATAGTTGCACCGTAATGAAATTTTTACACCTAGACCTGCACTTCAGTCTTACCTCTTGTGCATAGTTTAACCCCGAATCTTAGTTCTGTTATGTAAGCTTCAAGAGCCTCAGTGGCCTCGGGCTCATTTGCTCACTAAAATATTAACTAATTTATACAAGTTTTGTCAATGATTCGATCAATAAGTTGTTAAGTTAATTTTATGAGGGTTATCTCTTTGCATTAAGATACTTCCAACGAACCTACATCTACATAGAGAAAATGTCAAATAAAAAAGATCTCAAAATCGCCCAAATGTGAGACTATAAGAATGCATGTTTTCCAAATACAGTATATAGTATATAATGTTGGTTTGAAAGACAACTTTGAATTGAGTAAAGATTTGACTAGAGCAACTTCTATAGGAAACTACTTGGTTTATAGAAGTGACAGTTTTTTTTTTCTATACTCAGAAGTGTGACAGCACTTTAAATATCTTATTTTCTTCCTGTTTTTTAGAAGTTTCTTGACACATCTTTATTTTCTTTTTTTCTGTTATCTTACCAGACAACAAAGCCCCTTGTGTCTGGAAATTCTTTCCCTTTGGATATGCCAAGCTGAGGTTTTCTGCTAGTTCACATTTCTAGCTCACTGTTCTGAAGTTTATAGGGTGCACAGGAAGAAATATCAGCGCAATAGCCACCTTAGCTAAGGACTGATAAATAATAGATGGACAGACAGAGAGATGATAAAAGCTCTTGACTCTTTCTTTCCAAAGTTAAGAAATGGAGAAACATGAGTAGGAAGGATGAAGGAATAGAACCAAACTTAGCCAAATCTTTAACCCATCAGTCTTTTCTTACACTTTATTAATGTACACGCCACACTTATTCAACACAATATATTCCTTTTATTATGTAGAATAACTATATATAAGGCACGCATGATTTAATAAACTGTGTCTGAATTACTAAGTATAAATGAAAGGAATTTACAACAGCAAACTTAATTTAGATGTTAGTATTTACCACTTATAAAGACCAATGCCTCCAGATCAGGTAATTTACAATGTTTACTCTGTCTTACACAAACTCACAATTTTCTATATAGATTCACTTATTTAAATCATCCCAAAAATATCCCTGAGGAAGTTAGTACTTTTAGTGAAGTCAAGGGAGTTTGGGTACCCTTTTAATAGCTTAAAAGTCTTCTAGTTTACTTCATTTAGAAGTTGAAAAGTCAATGTATGAACGCTGATCATTGGACACCTGCAGGGCTGGTGGTGTAGAACTTTTTGGTAAAAGACCTGAGCATCAAACAAGCTACTCTGAAATACAAACAGAATTTTAGCTTATGTACGTCTGGTAATATACATTTTTATTTCTGAAAAATGAGGCAAATGTTTAAAAAATTCGAAGAGAAACACTTTTTTAAAAAATTACCTTTCATATCACTGTATTTAGCCGGGCGTGGTGGCGCACGCCTTTAATCCCAGCACTCGGGAGGCTGAGGTAGGCGGAGCGTTGTGAGTTCGAGGCTGGCTTGGGCTACAACGCGGCGCAAGGCCGACCTGAGCTACATAGTGCGACCCTGCCTCAAAAAACCAGGGCCGGGAGTTTGGCTCAGTGGCTTAAGCGCCTGCCCTGGCAGGCGCAAGG
>RJWM01034513.1:0-19658 GCA_004363535.1 Dasyprocta punctata | reverse complement strand
GGTCATGCGGACTAATACCCATAGCTAATAAAACAGTAGCTCTTCTTTTTCTTATCTTTTACTAACTTTCAAAAATCCTTTCGAATCAACTCAAATGCCTTTAAAAAAGTTTATTGTTTGTTTCTTCATGACTTTCTTGTACATACCATGATATGTACCAATTTCAAGTATATCATTCAGTGGCATTTAGTTCACTCAGACTGCTGTGCAACCATCATCACTATCTAGTTCCAGAGCCTATTCATCACCCTGCAGGGAAACCCCATAGCAATTAAGCGGCCACTCCCCACTTCCTCTCCCCCAGTCCCTGGCAACAGTTCATGTGCTTGCCGTCTCTGTGGATTGGCCTGTTCTGGGTATTTCATATAAATGGCCTTTGGTGTCTGGCTTCTTTCACACAGCACATTGATTTCAAGGCTTCCCACTTTTGTTTGAAGTAGTCACTTTACCAGTGTGTGCAAGTCACGGGGAAAATTAAAGAAGGAAAAGCAACGAGTGAATATGCGTTCTCTCAGTGGTGGGCGAGAGCAAGAGGATCTTGTGGGAGGAAAAGCCAGGCAAAGGCGGAGAGTAAAGGGGAGCCAGGGATGGTGCCTGTCAAGTTCATCTCTAAATCAGCATCCAGTGAAACAAAAGCCTCCCCGCTGCGCTCCTCCATTGTTCCCTCCGCCCTCTTCGCATCCTCCCCTCCCCCTCCCTCGCCTCTGTTTCTGCCTTCTCCCTCTTCCTGCCTTCTGTTCTCTATCTCTCTCTTTATTTTCCCTTCTTTTGTTGCTTCATTCGCTCCTTTGCCCCCTTGGTACAAAAGCAGAACTAAAATAGCTTAATATTCAAAATTTTCTGCTTGTGGGGATTTATCCCAAGAACATAGTAAAAAGAGTGCACATTAATCACTCAGAACAGAGCAAATGTCCCCGGTCTAAAAGATTAGTTTAAAAATGTATGGCGCATCTCTTGCAAAGAATACAATGTAGTCATTAAATCACTTAATAAAGTATTTGATAGTAAAAAATAATGCACATCAATCTCTGAGATCAGATAAAATATCCCAATATAAAAGGTTGGTTTAAAAATGTGTGATGTATCTCTTGCAAAGAATATGATGTAGTCATTAAATCATTTAATTAAGTATTTGATGACATGGGGGCACATTTAGTGACAATAGATCTTTTGACAACCTATATGACTAAGATTTTCATAAATCAAATGTCACTGCACATACTCTGCATCTTTATGCAGAAAAAATTAAGATAGTACACTTGAAATCTTAAGAGTCATTATCATGGTGGGGCAATCAGTGGTGCTTTTTTTTCTTTGTGGTCTTTTTAGTTTTAAAATGGTTCATAATGTACACACATTGATTTTTGATCCTGGAGAAAAGAGTAAGACTGAAGATTTAGTTCAGTGGCACAAGCACCTGCCCGGGAAGCGCAAGGTCGTGAGTTCGATCCCTGGTACAAAAAAAAAAAAAAAAAAAAAAGTAATAAACATTGCCATTGAAAGTACCATAGTAGAATAGTTTACTCCATGCAACAAAGCTAGAGATCTATCTTTATTGTAAAGAAAGATCACTTCTTTACTGAATGTTCTCAAACAAGGTGATCGATCCCCTCCCCCACAGGCAGAATCTGGAGATGTCTAGAAGCACTTTTGGTTGTCAGTTGTTACTGACAGCTAGTTGGTAGATGCCAGGGATGTTGCTAAACATTCCAGAATTCATGGGCAGTGCCCTCCTTTCTCTAGTAAAGAATTACTCAGCCCCAATGTCAGTAATGCCAAGGTTGAGAAATCACTGATTGGCTACTTGTAGTGTTTTAAATTAGCTCATTGATCAATATAATGGAAGAGGACAAATCAACTTGATTGTGTTTAATGGATATGGAGGATTAATTAGCTTTCAAGTAAACTGAAGCCCTAAACTCACCTAAGTAAGGACTGTGGGTGAAATCAAACTCATTTGTACTCATACACCTGTTCCTGGGCACTGTTTGTTACCTGGGCTGGGTATCAGAAAGAGAAGAAGCCAGACACTGTATTTGTTATTAGCATGCTGACAGCAATTCAGGTCATAGAATTCCATGGAGGAAATTAATAAAGGTAAATGCCATGTGGCGAGTATTCAAGCTGCACCGAGTGAAGAGCTCTGATTGAGGGAATAGTGCCACCTACTGAATTGCATTTGTGTTTTCTCCCAATTCTAATTTATGAAGGTTTATGCCTGAAGTGTTACTTTCAATTACTGATCTTGCACATCAATAGTTACCTTTACTAGTTACTCCAAGAACTTTAAACACTCTTTAGTTATTATTGGATCTACTTGCAACTAGTAACAGCAGTGAACACTTGTATACCAATCCAGCTCTGGAAGCTAAATTGTAGTAGAAGACCTGGATTGATTAATACAGATTGTGTCTGGCAGTTACAACAAATCCATCTTCAGGTGGAATGCTATGAGCCAGACCTATTTTACCAAGATTATAAGACAGAATAGAAATGTATTAAATGAATCATTTCCAATTGTCATCCAGTTAAAAAAAATTAAAGCATACAGTATTGGCTGCAACAATATTTTCTGTATATTTTTGCAAGTACATTTAAAATTTTCTCATCTTTTGCTCAAGCTTTTTAAGAAATTTTCTATAGTGCAATGCATACATTGTGATGTATCTGTTTAATAATGGGTGCATTTTTAGGTAATTTGAGAAATCATTTTGAATTGCATGTTTAATTGGATGGATCAGATAATTTGTTACCGTGGTGAGTTTCTTTATTGGGATTGAAGAGTTTGTCTCATAAAATCATATTCCCCTGTGTAACATGTTAATTCATGCTCCTAATCAAACATTTAATTACATAATGAGCCTAGATTAGTTTGTAACCTGAATCTAAAAGCTAATTCATCCAAATTCAAAATGGTATATACTAGAGAAAAATTCAGGATTTCCAACATTTGAAACTTTGTTTCAAAGTTTTAACTTGCATGTAGTAGTAAACATGGGGATTTACAGATTTTTTAATTTTTTAAGGCCAGACAAGCATGTAGTGACAGTAACAGCCAAAGCTGAATTTCTCCTGTTTATTTGCTTTCTGTGAATCATGTGGCTTGAAACCTAGTTTTATAATGTTGAATGTGCACTGGGTTTCCCTGCAAATGCGAACGCCCATCGTGTGAGCGTGGACGCACAAGGGCTTGAAGAAGACCCTGTCCTGCTGTGACATTTGGGAAGGGGAAGGTTAGGGTTATCAGGAGATCACTGCAGCTTTGACCCTCAGATGGGAGAACCTCCTTTCCTGCAGCAGCTTTTAAATCATCTATCTCCCTGGAGTGAGCTATTCATGGAGCTGCGAAAGAGGACGGTCCATCAGTGCTACCAAGTAAATCAAAACTGGAGCTGTCTGGAGATGCTGGAAGCAAAGCCACTAATGCCAAGGAACTGGATCTGAGAACTGGAATGATTGTCCGTGTCCACCTGGCTTTTTCTATGGAGGGCCGACCCTCCTGTAGAGTCTAGAGAGGAAGTGCTCCCAGATGGGAGGGTGATTTTCAGAGGTCGTGGCCAGCCTTCTCTCCACTTCCATGCCAGGGTGCTTTGACAATGACTGATTTGGAAACAGATGAATATTTAGTGCTTCTTTCAGCCTAGACCGAGTCTTGTTGCCCCTTGCAGAAAACACTGAGCCCTTTTCAGAGCTGAATGTGGCTTGGGTTGACCTCCCTCATTTATTTGGAACTAGGTTGATGCCTGAGACTGTGGCTTTTAATTGCTAAATAGGATTAGTGAGATTCATGTCTGGTATGAATATTTTATGGAGACTTTGGGGGAAAAATGGACATTTTGCCTGAACTAGTAAATAAATTACTTTCAAAGTCTTGTTGAAATGGTAGCATGTGTGTGTGTGTGTGTGTGTGTGTGTGTGTGAAGGGAGATACTCCTTTTATGGTTTTTATTTTCTGTAAAGCAATCTAGTATTTTTTAAAAGTTTATGCATACTTAGATGTTACAGCCTAAACTGTACCCCCTCAAATTAACATGTTAAAGTCCTAACTTCCCGCCCCATACTTCAAATGAGGCCTTATTTGGAAAAAGGGTTACTGCAGATATGGTTAATTAAAATGGGGTCATGTCAGAGTATCGAGGACCTCTGATTAAATCGGATGGATGTCCTCATGAGGAGAGGAAATTCAGACACCGACGAGCACACAGGGAAGGTGCTGTGTGTTGGAGTTATCGCTACGAGGAGCCACGGAACTGGAAGGTGTGTCTGTAAGGTGTGTGTTCTTCTGGAAGGAAGCAGATCTTGCCCTAGCAGGGTCTGCTGAGGCCTGATCTTGGCCTCCAGTCTTCATTAACTGTGAGACAACGCAGTTCATCAGAGCGAGCCCTGGAAAGGAGGACAGCAGACATTACAGCCATGGCTCTTCTGGTGGAGTTCAGTTAATATTTATGAGTGTCTCCTTCATGCCAAAGCTGATTGAGGTGCCCATGGCACAAAATGAATTTAGCCTCCAGGGACACAGTCTGGCGGGAAGGGGGACAGACAAGGATTGGGAAGCTTGATGTCCCTCTAAGGTCATCGTCACCAACTTCGAAGGGACCGATGAAGTTGGCTGCCCAGACTACTCATTTCCTAATTAACTTGCTCAACTGTGTTCCCTGGCCTGGTTCCAATTTCCACTCTCCTTGTCACGCCCCCACGAATGCCTTCGTGTGTCCTCACATGGTTTTCAAAAGATTTTGTAGTTTTTCTTAAAAAAAAAAAAAGAAAAAGAAAAAGAAGGAAAAGTGGAACTTTCCAAAAGGGTGGTTTTCTTTTCTAACTGTCCCCTTTCTAGGTGGGGTCCGCTTCCCTGGCAGGGACTTGCATACTCTGCAGAAAAAGTTCGATCCCCTTCAGGAACAAGAAGACAGCGGTGTGTCTGCGTCAGTCCGCGTGGGCAGAGGGCTGTGTGGCTGTTGAGACACTTCCTCATCACGCCCTTGTGACTGTCATTCACAGCTGTGACCCACCCATGCAGTTCCAACAGGGTTCAGGCGTGTTTTGTTTAACTGCTTTTCACACCAGTCGGTAAAAATGAACAGACCTGGTGAGAAAGCCGAACAGATGCGGCCCTGAGAGTCAACTGAAGCGTCCTTGAGAAAGGTTTCCTTCTTTGTGCGACTCCTTCGCTTCGCTTTCCGGGTGGAGCTGGTCTCCTGTAGCTCCTTTGCTCTAATTTGTGTGAGTGATGTCGCTGGTGGGTTGCTATGGTTACCTGAGCCCGCTGGGCAAGAGGACAGATTTGCACTGTAATGAATGCGAGCACCACAACCCAGCCCTGGGTGCCGCTTGCTCTCTGGAGGGTCGCCTCCTTCATTAGCCCACGCAGTCACCCACGGCACAGGGAAATGGGAGCATGAGAAACATTCCTTTTGGTTCCCTCCAAGGGAAGAGACCATGTCCAATTTTGGGGAAAAGAGCTCAGTAAGATGGTTGCTAGAAAGATACTTCTTAATAATTTGTTTTTTGCATAAACATCTATAGCAAAATAGTAATGAATCAATGCTAAGTAGCTGAGATTTAATTTAATGTATTTCCTCAGAACCCATTCTGTTATCCACTTGAGGAGAACTGCCAGCCAGTGAAATGAAGACTAAAGTACTTACTGCTGTGGTGACATTTCAGTTTTGGTGTGTAGAAGTTTCTGAGATTGCCAAAATGGGATTTTCTGTAAATGAACTTCCCTCAGAGCCATTATGGCTTGGTGGAAGAGCAGAGAAGGAATAGTGGAATTGGGAACCAGGAAAATCTGAGTTCCAAGTCGTCACCAGCTCTGCGGTCACCCAGCTGTGCATCTCAGGAGAAATCACTCATCTTCCCTCCACTGCGGTTCATTCATCTTTTAAAATTATAACGCAAAGACCTATTTTACAGGATATTTTTAAGAATTAGAGATAACCAGTATAAGTGTCTTGAGAAATAATATTCCATGTATGCTGGTTATCATCACTCATTTGTCCTTTAGGTTTTTGAAGCAGCTTTTAGTTTAACAGTATAGTAGAATGAAGACAGTCTCATGATTCTTGCTTCATAATTCATGTAACATTCACTAAATAGCTTCAGCGTATTCTCATCCTGGAGTAAACCTACTGTATTCAAATAGAAAATACCCTTTGACTTTGAAAAGTTTTTTTTTTTCTTATCAAAGTTTCCCCTTCTGGCTATGAAAGCAATAAATAAGTCCCTTTGCACATTTCAACTTGAAACACTTGGAGTTTTGTAGACATACCAACATCAGAGAGCTCTTCCTTAATTACTGAAATGCAACAGCCAGCTAAAGGGAGAGAAGGCAGTACCAGTATTTGGACCAAAATTTAGAAATATTTTTCCATTTGAGGAAATTTATGGGGAATGCCTTTTTTCTAAGCTACATTTGGAATAAGTGCTTTGAGATGAAGCTACCAATGTCCAAGTCTTATCACCTGTCTGGAAACACCTTCAGCTCTTGAGAGTGCTTGAAGTTTGGGAGAGTTTGGAATAAATCTTCCAATCTGTTTCCCTTTGTCAGAAGCTTGCTTAGTAACTTGCTCCCTAAAATCCCTGCAGCTTTGATGTCCTGAGGGTGTAGGGGACACAGCCAGAGCCCTGATGTCTCACTGTGGATGCAGTATTAGACAAAACCTCATCTATAGCCCTGGAGCATCTGACGGAAGCAGGTGTCCTCAAAGACAATGAGCTGCATGGTGGCTCTGCAAAGCGAAGTCAGAGAGCAGGTGTTAAGTTTTTGTTTTATCCTACTACTATCTGAGAGACAGATGAACAGACCTACAAAGAGACAGTGTCTGTGGCAGATAGGTGTTTTCCAGCCAAAGACTGGGTTGTGTTAATTCATTATCCTTTTCATGAGCTAGAATGATCATTCTCAATATGTGTGTGTGTGTGTATGTACTCACATACAAGTGTATACACATATGCTGGTATACACACATGTCCCTCAGGGTACATTTGACAATACCTGGGGACATTGTTGATCGTTGCAACTGGGGAAGTAGTAATGGCATCCAGTATTTAGAGACTCGACATCCTACTGTCCCCTGTGACCAAGAATGATCCAGCTCAAAGGTGAACAGGTCCAAAAATGAGAAGCTCTGACCACCTGAGTAAGAAAAAGCCAACCTTCATTCTATCCCATGACCTTTTTTCTCTGCCTCTGCTCCCCAGAATGTCAGTTTCAGCTGGTTTCCTTGTCATTTTAGATATCTCGATTCAAACGAGAGAGGAATGTCCTATCTAATGGCTGATGTTACAGCCTCCCCTGAAAATAAAGTAGCCCCTCCTGTAATTCCTAAGTCTCTTAAAATTCAGATTAAGTCTGAATCTGGTCAGTTTGGGGGCTCAGGAAAAAAAAAAGTGTATTAGGAATAATGACAAGTAGTTACAATTTTTATGTCACTTGTATAGAGCAGAAAATAGCAAGCAAGACAGTGGAGGAGGCATGAAATCCTTTCCCAGTCTCTCTGGCTTCAAGCTAGATTGCATTTCCTAGTCCCTGGCAGGTGAGTGTCCCGTAGGACTGAATCCAAACAGCCTGCAGAGGTGAGGTATTCCTGGTCCATACCTGGCCCATTCAATGTGCAGAAGAACTTCGATTTTTCTCTTCCTTGCATCCAAATAAGGAGACATCCAAGGACCTCAAAGAGGGTAGGAGCACAGAGAGGACTCTTAGCTCTTGACTTGCTGCTTGAAGAAATGCTGCCTTGCCAGGTAACTTGGCCTCTGTGTGTCCCATAAGAAAAAAAGAAAAAGAAAAAAAAAAGAAGAAGTATATTGTGTTAAGCCACTAAAATGTTGAGGTAATAATTAAAGAACTTAGCTACTGTGATTAATCATGCAATGAAATAGACAAGCATAGACCTGAGGGACCGTGGTTTGTGGCTGTCTGGTTGGAACTGACACCAACCAAATGTGCGAAGGTATACACAGATTTACAAAATTGATGACGATTCTGAGTGTGCTGGCATTTATATTGGCACATCCTCTTTCTGAATCGTGTTTAAGGATGAGACCCTTTGCCGGTGTTTTAGACAATGGAGGAAAGAAAGCCTGCGTGTATCTTGGGCAGTCATTTTAGTGATTCCGGGTTCCTAAACCCTGCACTAAGATTCATAAATTCACATATTATCTCTTAAGTGTTGCATATGAGTCTGGGATTTAGCTGAAAAAATGTGGAATACACAGACTTTTCCCAGTTGGTTCCACATCTCAGGAGCCAAAGCTCATTACTTTCCAAGTTGTAATTTAAACTTGTTAAATCGCCTCCAGACCCATCTTTTTCATGTAGCACAATGGGAAAAACTCAGCACTTCGGTTCCAAATGCGTTTCTCTTTCATTCCTCGAACTCTAAAAAGCCTCCCTCCTTGGGGGCTGCCTCATCATTATTTCATAGAAACTCTGGGCAGGAGCATCTCTAGAAGAACCATTTTTTTATTTTTTAATGCTTTTTGGAGACTTCTGCTGTTGCATCTGGCAGGTGATGTGGCGCTTTCTGAGTCTCTGACTTGTGCTGTAGCCACATTTTAATGTCTTTGAGAGATGGCTGTGCAGAGAAATCAGGCTTCAGCACTATGCAGAGGAGTGACCTGGGAAACACATTAGAAGTGGATTAGTCTCTAAGCAGCCCAGAGGCATGCGCAGGCCACACCATCTCAGGACCTGAGCAGGAGCTGTGTTGCCAAGGAGCACAGCATCCAGATTTTACCCTATGCTTGTTGCTCCTCCGTGGAGAAGGCCTGAGGTTGTCTGCCCGCTGTCTGCACCAACCAGGCGCCACAGGTTTGCATCTCATGTAGACCAAGTGTGGTAATCACGTAATGTTTCACGTTAAAAATGTAAGGAATGTCCAGGCATGATGGCACACGTCTGGAGTCCAAGCTACTCCAGAGCCTGAGGCAGGAGGCTTACAAGTGGGAGGGCAGCCCCTAGGGAGACCTGGTCCCCAAGGGAAACACAAAAAGAACTGAGGATGGAGCACCATGGTAGAGTACCATTGGGTACAAATCCTGCTACTGAGAAATATTTACAGAATGGCATGATTTTCAGCAAAACGCTGTGGTTTCACCTCTGGTTTTTCATGGATATGGGATACCACCTTATGTTTATGGGGCACAGAAGAAAAAGGAAGGATGGAGCCATTCACACACTTCATGAGAGCAGCACCCATGTTTGGAGGAGTTCATTCCTGGTATTTCTGTGTTTCAAGAGGCAGGGCCTGCAGCATGGACCAAATTGGATTCAGGGTGCTAGTTGCCTCAGTAGTTCAGATAGAGGAACTTTTGGTAGGTTGAGGACCCAAAGTAAAAGCAGCTCCTTTTATGTTACCTGAATTAGTCAGATGGGAATGTTCTGCTGCTGTAACAAACACCCCCAAATGTCAGTAACTAAAAAGAATCCAGGTTTATTTCTCACGCTAACCACAAATTCATGGCTGGAGGTCTCAGGTTCATGTCATCTTTACTCCAAGACTTACACTGACAGAGGCTCTTCCATGTAGAATTTTAGAGTCCAGTAACAGCAAAAGCCTGGAAAGCCACATAGCTCTTCAGGGCTGCAACAAAGAAGAGTGAAAAAGTACTTTAGTCTTTTTGCTCAGTTTTATTGGCCAGGCTGTCTTGCAGCCAAGTCTCACTTCAAAGAATAAAGTGCGAATGCCAGAAATAGGACCTGGGTATCAGTGAAAATTAATAACATTTCACTCTGCCCTTTATCAAGTATTCATGCAGACATTAGCTTTAAGTCCAAATATGAAACTGACCCTCAAAGGAGTATAAAGAGGTCTAATTAGGGACAGTTTTAGAATTGCGCTCAGAGTAGGAGATGCACATGAATAAGATTCTTCTCCTGGCCCTGGAACCTGTGTTTTGTTTTGTTTTGGTGGTTTTTGGTATTTTGTTTTCTTTTCCTTTGCACTGAGCTACATCCCCAGTCCTTTTTCTATTGCATTTTAAAACAGGCTTTTCCTAAGTAAATAAGTTGCCCAGACTGAACTTGAACGTATAATCCACCTGCCTCAGCCTCTCAGAGTACTGAGATTACAGTCATGCACCACCACACCTGTCGTGGCTCAGAAGTCTTTTGTTAAGGCAGATTTAATTATTAATTAGTGCAACATTATCTTCGAACTAAGTGTATTTTAGTCATCTCATTTTAAAAAAATAAAGAGGATATAGTTTGAACTAAATTTCCCTCCTCTCTTCTCCTCTCCCCTCTCTTCCTCTCCTTTTCCTTCCTTCTTTTTTTTTCTTCTTTTCTTTTTAAGCAGCAGGTCAGGCATCAGTGAGAAATATGTCCACAGTGTCACATCTCCACGGAGACTCATTTCTAGGGTCTGTTGAGCAGAATAAAAGCAGACATGAAGCCTGAGAAAAACACTTTAAAAATCCAATTAAAGAGAATTAAAGGCAATGCTATCAGAATTTATTGCCACAGGTATAACCATAATTTTTTCTTGTTTGTAACTATTTATGCCATTCAAATAATCTCTTATTAGCACTTTTCTTCACTTCTTTGTTATAATTCTTTTTTTTCCTTTACCCAAAATAAGTAAAATGTCACTTACTTCAGAGTATTTAAAAGGAACAATGCAGGAATAAAATGGAGCCGTTGGAGGCTGTGGGAAGCCAGGAGAGGTGGGTAGATATGAGAAGGAAGATAGATTGGCTAATATCCATCGGATGTAGTCACCAACACAAACAAAACTCCGGACTTCTCTTTTGAAATTTTTCCTTGGGTCAAAAAGAAAATAATGAAATTTACTCCCCATGATGCCTGGGGAGTAAACATCTCCTTCTGCTTTAGCTTTGCCTCAGGTTTTAAGTTATCAGACACATACAAAGACTGTCTCTCATGCTGCCTTGCAGTCTTGCTGTGTTTTATGTAACATACAGTGGAGCAGAACCTGATAGACATTCCGCCTGCCAGGCCCCAGTCTGTAAAGTCACTCCTTACCTGGCACTGACTTACTTTGTGTATGTCAATTTTGGGGAAGACAAATGCGGAACACATAGTTGGTGAGGGATTTGTATCCAAAATATATAAAAAGAAATACTGTAGCTCAAGAATGTCCCAATTAAGAAATGAGCAAATTATTTAAATAGATATTATACCCAAGAAAATATACAAGTGGTCAGTAAACACCTGAAAAGATAGTCAATATCATTTATCAGTAGGGAAATGCAGATCAAAACTACCACTTGATGCCATTTCCCACATAGTAGGGTGGCTCAAATCAATACAGATGATAACAGTGTTGGTGAGGATATGGAAAAAATGAGACCCTCATAGGGTTCTGTTGACAGCTATGAATCAGTATAGCCACTTTAGAAATACCTGGGACAATTCTTCAAAAAGTTAGATTAAGTTATTCGGTCACCTAGAAAGTCCATTTCTAATAATATACCCAAGAAAAAAAAAACCTCAAAACAAATGAGAACCTCAGTCCCCACCAAACCTTATACAGAAGTATTCAGAACAACATTATTCATAGTAGTCCAAAAGTGTAAACAACCCACACATCTACCAACTGATTGATAGGTACAATGTGATAGACCCATACAACAGAATATTGTTTGGCAGTACAAAGAAATGAAGCAGGGTTAAATATTTGCTACAGTGCAGATGGACCTTGAAAACATCTTGTTTAAGAAAAGTCCCCATTCTGTTGTCTGCAAGCTGGAGAGCCAGCGAAGTTGGTGACGTAGTTCCCAGGCGTGAGAGACTGAAAGTCGATGGTATTGATGGATGCCAGTCTGTGTCTGAAGACCTCTGACCCAGGAGTGCTGAGAGGAGAGTGAGCAGGAGCCCAGCTTCATCCATTTTTGTTGTATTCTGGTCAACAGATTGCACGATGCCCACCCACTTTGGGGATGACCATCTGCTTTACTTAGACCATCAATTCAAATGTTAATGTCTTCCAGAAACATCCTTATAAATGCACTCAGAATTAATGTTTAATCAGACATTTGGTCATTCTGCAGCCCAGTCAATTTGACATAAAATTAAACATCACACTGTACTTCTTTCCAATAAATTTCAGGGCAATGACTTTTTCTATATATGCTGTTCCCTCGCTACCTTGCCTTGAGCCAAGTGGCCTTAGGAAGTGAGTATTTTGCTCAGTTGAAGGAAAATGACATCATTCCCCAAGGAGAATCTATTGGTGATGACTTTAAATGAGGAACGGATGTCATGAGGATAAGCATTTGAATTATTTTTACCCACTAATAGCTACTACTTTAGGGAAATAATTTTTAAAATATTTAAACTCTTCAGGTATTGTCCTGATAAAGTGATCCATTGTTCCTGTAGAGATGAAGGGATAGGATATATTAGAAAGTCCAGACTTTGGTGTGGATCTTGGCCTTGCTGTACAGTAACAATTTTAGACAGAAGGATTGGTTCTATTAAGCCATAGCTTCTTGATTGTGAAAGAGAAAACAATACAGGAAATGAAAATTAAATGAAGTCGTGCTGTAAAATTGCTTTGCTATAGAAGGTTACATGAAAATAGAATCACTATGGCTAGAGGATACATTATATAGTACTATATTTTTTCTAAAATCACTGCACAAGGTGCCACAGCTCCCTACCCATTGGGATTCTTTAATACCCAACACCTTGAAAAGTATATTCTCTGTTGTAAAAAAAGGCAGTCCAGATAATAAAAACAAAATATATGTAATAATTTAGAAACAACATGAGAAATAGTCTACCCAAGTTGGGAATTTTTTTTTAGTACATAAGGGTAGTTTTATAAGATTGGTCAGAGTTCCAAGTATTTTCAGGATCCTTTCGCTCCTAAGATATACCAGATATCTTTTTGTAATTACACTGGTCAAGATCTTGTTTCCTTTTGACTCATTCATAAAGACAGCACTTGACTGGCAAAGATCATGCCCTTCTAAGGAGAATTGATAGTTTTTTTCTCTGGATGTACATTATTCAAAATCCTTCTGTGTTTAAAACTTTTCCCGAAGAACAAGATGTTAACATTACTTGAATAGCCAGTAAGCACATACATGGCTTTGACTCTTTTCTCATTTGTGCAGAGTGGATTATGGTTTCTCTAGTAAAGCTATTAACTTTTCCTTTTGCTCTTACAGAGTATTTTCATCACAGCTTTCAAAATACAGCATCTACAGATTGTCCCTCCTTTTCAAAGAAGAAAAATTTGGACACTGAGATATTAAATGAGCTGCCCATGTTTCAGAGCCAGTTGGTTGACAAAACCAGGGTTTTTCATCCTACAGGATGTTCAGGGTATTGTCCTGGCATTCTGCTCCTCTGCCATGTAAGCATGTGAACAGGGAAACCAGAATCCCAGAGAAACAGATGTAGTAGTCTAGTGGTTCTCTAAATTAATGCTTATTGTACCAATCCTGAGTTGGGGATACTTTCCAGATAAGTCACTGTGTTATTTTTTCTCTCAGTACTTTGTTGTACATGGGCAGAACAAAAGAGATGGACAATTTGAATGAAGACGTAGACAGAAAAAGAAGTTGGACAAATCACACTTCTCTTTGTTTCTATCTGTGTACTGTTTTACATATCAAGCATTTATTGAGTGAGTACTATGTGCCAGGCCTTGTTTGAGTCTCTGAAAATTTCAAAATCTAAAGAAAACAGGAACTATTCCAGCCTTTTGGAACTTCCAGTCTGTATATTTAAAGAGAAGCAGGCAGTACATGTGAACTATTCAATTCCTATGGTTGAAGAAAAAGACCAGCACTTCTAATAGGACATATTGACTAAATGTAGGGCTCTAGGGAGGTCTCTGAAGAAGCCTCCTTTATTCAAGATCCAGAAACAGGTGGCAGGTGGTAAGGTGTGTGGTGGTGGGGCAGAGGAGAGAAAAGCAAAAGAAAGAGCATAAGAAATTTGCTAAGGCAGGAAGGATCTGGGTATGCTTGAGAAACAGGGAGGTATGAAGTCAGAGAGAAAGCAGAGTATCTGATGTGGAAAGGAAGGTAAGACTCATAGATGATCTTTGGTTTTGGCCTTGCAAGAGCTTTGTAAGTCATGCAGAAGATTTTGACACATGCCATTTAACAATGGGGAATTAGTGAAAAAAAAACTGAGAAGACAGAAGCTTCAGCACTTTGGCTATGATAAGGGGAAAATGGAGAAAGGCAAGGCTGTATAGAAGACCCATTGGGAAATTTTCTTTTGTGATAATGTAGATGACCAATACTGTTGCCTTTATTAGGTAGATGGAAGCCAAGAGAGGTGTGACAGGTATGAATTAGATTGTGAAGGTGGACCTTACTGGAAGCAAGCTATAGAGGGAGGATTTCAGAGGCAACTCTCCAGTTTGGGGAATGAGAGAATGATGTTATAGAATGGTTCCACTTATTGATGAGGGCATAAATAGGGCAAGTATGCATTTGTTTGTTTGTGTTTGTTTTCAGTAAAGGGGATAGTAATAGAAAATTATTGTTTGAATATACTGTTTAGTGTGTAACCTATCCAAATACAGACACTGATGTTAGCTGTATTGGTCTGAAGATCAGAATAGAAGACCTGACTGATGCTGACAAAGAGGCAAATGGAAGAGAAGCAAGAACTCAACAACAGGCCAACAAGTATACAAACCTGAGCTTTTGCTGGGAGTTTGACTCAATGGCTTAAGTGCCTGTCTGGCAGGCGCAAGGTTGTGAGTTCAATCCTAGTGCTGCAACAAAACAAAACAAAACAAAAACAAAACCCTGAGCTTTTCCCTTGTAGGGGTGTATAAAACCTGTAGGAGGATGACAACGTCAAAGGGGCAGGGCCATTAAGATGAGAAGGGGCCCCAGAACAGAGAGCAGTTGCTCGGCCTGGTAGGATGTGCATGATGGAGATCATCTCTGGCAAGGTGTTATGGTTTATGTTCCTATGGCCCCACCAAGTCTCATGTCATCATGGACCCAGCTGAGTCTAGCATTCGTGATTGGTTTGTTGTCTGGTGCTGGGACTGATGATGTGAGTGTTGCACCCATCCAGGGATGGAGCTGACATACAGTGTAAGGGGAGAAAGAGGGTGTGTCTCTCCCTCTTTCCTGTTTGTGCCTTGCTGTTTGCAGCCACCATAAACATTTGTCCCTCAGCCACGCCACTCTGCCTTGCAGTCAGCTGAGTATAAACTAAAACCCCCCAAAGCTGTAAAAAATAAACCTTTCCTTCCTTCATTTTGGGCATCAGTTATTTTGTCTCAACAATGAGTAAAAAGTAACTCAGACAAAATTTGGTATCAGGAGTGGGTTTGTTGCTGTGACTATATCTGATCATGTGGTTCGAGAACCTTTAAAAATGGCTTATAGAAAGAGTTTAAAAAGTTTCAGAGATGTCACCTGAAAGAGTGGCTCTGGAACATCTTAGGCTGTTCTACAGGGAAGATTCTGGTCAGTGCTCAAGAGACCAAAAAGCTGATGAAAAGCCTACTGGTAAAGACCAGGCTCTGGAGGTTTCTGCTGGGAAAAAAAGACTGCATTGATTGTTAGACTCCACATGATGTGTGTTGCAGCTTGGCAAAAAGTTTGTCTGTATTTTGCTAGTGTCCAGAAACTTTGCCTAAGACTAAGATTAAGAGCAAAAGACTGATTAATCTGGCAAAGAAAATTTCAAGAGAGTCTAATGTTGAGGCAGTGACATGGCCATTGTTGGGGGCTTTTAGCTAGATTTATGTTGCAAATCAAGAGCAAAGAGCCCAAAGGATGATTTAAAATGTGGGTTTGACCAAAAAGTTGTAGACTGTAAAGATAGACCTGAAACCTTGATTGCTGAAAAAGAAAGCAGTGGGTCTCCACCCTTTGCATCCTCAAAACTGCAAAAGTAAAAAAGTTTGCTCAAAAAATGTCACAGAGCACTATGTTCCAGAGTGGTGACAGGGGCCACAAGAGGTCCCAAAATGGTGACAGCCACACCAGATTCCAAAATGGCAGTGGCATAAAAAAGCTGTTCCTCACAATTAGGTTCAGAGAGCTCAACAATCCAGACACTCAACCCCTACATTCAAGAGAGAGGAAAACCTGGCTACTGCTCCAGCTGACAACAGACCTTGGCAGCATTCACATGGTGCTGGTTTTAGGTGCAAAAAGAATACACAAGTTCTGAGGTTAAGACAACTTCCACCCTGATTTCAGAGGGTCTGGGAGGCCAAACAATGTGCCCCTGAAAGGACAATATATAAAGGTATAAAAATAAAGCCAAAAGTGCAGTAGAGACCCCAAAAGTTAAAAAAAGCCAAAAACATAGATCATCGAAAAATCTGTAAAAACCAAGCAAAATAGGCTTTAAAAAAAAGCTATAAAAACTAAAACATCTAAAAGTGCCATGGGGGTGGAGTCACTGGAGCCCTTTGGGGCTCACAGTTTGTCGCAGATTGTTTCAGATGCTGGACCTGCAACTATAGGACTTAATGTTTGCCCTGCTAGATTTTGGACTTGCTTTAGTTCCAATGCTTTGTATTCCCGTTTGTAACTTTTAAAATGGTAATGTTTATCTTGTGCCTTTACATGTTAAAAGTGTTTAACCTCATTTTCATTTGTACAGGAGGTTACAGTTAAGAGTTTTTCATAGATCTTGGAGGATATTTGGGACTTAGACTTTTCAGCAATGCTAAAACTGTTAGGACTGTGACAACTCTTGGAAATAGACTAAATGTCTTTTATATAAAAGATATATATGAGTCTTTGGAGGGCCAGGGGTAAAATGTTATGCTTTATGTTCCTATGGCCTTGCCAAGTCTCATGTAATCATGGACATCACTGAGTCTAGCCTTCGTGATTTGTTGTCTGATGTTGGGACTGGCAATGCTAGTGCTGCACCCACCCAGGGATAGAGCCGATATATAGTGTAAGGACAAAAAAAAAAAAAAGGTGTCTGTCTCTCTCTCTTGCCAGTTCACAACTTGCTGTTTGTGGCCACCATAAATGGCTGTCCCTCAGCCATGCCACCCTGCCTTACAGTCAGCTGAGTATAAACTAAAATCCCCCAAAACTGTAAAAAAAAACCTTTCTTTCCTTCATTTTGGGCATCAGGTATTTTGTCTCAACAATGAGTAAAAAGTAACTAAGACACAGAGATAGTGTGGGGGCAACACCAATCTCTGATCTAGGGATCAGAAGAAGAACATTTCAGGAGAGAATGGGAGAAAGTAAAAAAGCTAGCAGAGTGTGATATTCTGGAGCAAAGCAAGATGTGTGCAGCTGCAAATGCTGCGTCATGAGAGTAATGGTGACCAACTCAAATGGGAGGAAACACTCAAGTGCAAAGTCTCAGGATCTGCTTTTGCCCTAATAATCCAATAGCTTACGACCAATCTGTGTAGAACTTCTCTGTTGAGTATACTTAATGATTCAAATGATTGGGCATTTTGAATTTCACTTGGAAGCCAGGGACTGGGTTTTGGGCTAGCAGGAAAGCCACAGAGCAAGTTTGACTAGACATTGTTTCTGGCTCATTAATCTAAGGACCTAACACAAATTAAGGAGTATATCCCTTCCAGTATTACTGGATGGTGTGGGATGGGATGCATGTGGTAAGTGTAATTATTGGGCACCAGTATTGCCATAGTTTCCCAATAGACTTTTGAGTCTTATCTATAAATAGGACAGAACTTAAAGGATAAGGTAGGTGAAAAAATTTTAAAATACAACTAGGAAATAAAACTGCTTAAAATCGTGTATGCAGTTTCTCTACATTCTGCTTTGAAATAGGTAGTTTACAATAAATTTAGTAAAAGCTCAAGTTTCTGGCAGGTGTTCTAGAATCACCTTCAATTACTATTTAGGTACTGCACACACAAATGAGGAATGCAGCTGGTTGTTTTGGTTGAATGGTTGAATTATTCACATAAAGAGCAGTGTAAAATAAGATAATGGAATTTTCAGTTGGACATAAATTCCAGGTATTTCATCAGTGTTCCACAGATCCAAGATGGTTACAAATTTCAACTCTGACTTTTTTTTTAATCTTCCAGTAGCCAGCACATGGCAAATAACATGGGGAAAATGGTCAAGTTTTGCTATTTGAGTTTAATTAGGTCTATTACTGACTAAGAGGATAGTCAGTTTTTATAGACCCAACAAAATTGTTTGGAAAATCTACTGTGTATGTTTCTAGAGATTCCTCGTATGCTGGCATTGGTTTTGGAGAGCTCATTGTTAAATGAGGGAAGACAAGTGTATACAGATAATGAGATGGTTTCTACTACAAAGATGTGTTCTCAGAACTCAGCAGAGAAATGTGGAATGTTGTGGGGAGAGAATTCACAGAGGCTATAATAAAGCAAATTGAGGCAAACTGAACAGTTTTGGCAAGAGAGAAATCTGCAAGAAGGGGTCAGTCAGTACTAGCATGAAGTTTCAGTGAGTGGATTGGAGAAAGATGAATTTACTACGGTAGAGAGGACCTGCATGCTCAGCTGAGGGGCTGTGGACACATTTGAAGCAGAGGACTCACATGTAACTTACGTGCTAAGTAGTGTCATCTCAGCCAATGCCAAGTCTTAGGGTGGGAAGCAAGTTTGGGGGCAAGAGGACTGGCTAAGATGCTATTACAGTGGTCCAGCTGCAGTACATGGGAGCACTATCATGGAAAATGCAAATGCACTTCTCAGAACAGAAGCATCCCTGAAGAATGAGAAAAAATCGGAGTTCTAGTTTCAGTATTATAACTATGTTAGAGATCTCCAGAAAAACAGAATGAGTGTGTGTGTATGGTTGTGTGTGTGTGTGTGTGAGTGATTTCCAGAGTTTTATGTCTTTCTGTATTATGCATATAATATGTATATGGTCTGTATATACTTGTATCTATATTTATGGTTATACCTATATATCTGTATCTATATCATCTTTCTATCTACATATATATAGAGAGAACACAAAATTGTGGATGCACACAAATCCAAAATTTATAGGAATAACTAGCAGGCTTGGGGGTTAGGAAAGAGGCAGCATTGCAGTTTGAGTTCAAAGATGATCAGCTGGTAGAATTTCCTCATTTTCCTGAGAAGTCAAATTTTTCTGTTCAGGCCTTCATCTGGTTGGATGAGGCTCACCCTCATTATGGAGAGTCACCTGCCTTACATCTGCTGATTGAACTGTTAATGTCATCTGAAAAATACCTTCACAGATATAGTTAGACTATTGTTGGACTAAATATCCAGCTTAATCGAGCCCACACATAAGATGAACTGTAACCTTCCCTTGTCCTTGTTTGATGGTTTCTTAGTCTGACTGAAAATCAGAATGCAAGCACTGGAGCTCTCCAGAGAAGTTAGATTTGAATCCGTTTGAAGCCAGCCTGCCAGTACCTGTGTGATTTTACACAACTCACCTAGC
Organism: Dasyprocta punctata; assembly: GCA_004363535.1. Classification (NCBI taxonomy): domain Eukaryota; kingdom Metazoa; phylum Chordata; class Mammalia; order Rodentia; family Dasyproctidae; genus Dasyprocta; species Dasyprocta punctata. The sequence goes on along the minus strand of RJWM01034513.1, from coordinate 302 downwards.
ATCTCTGTGCCTTAGCCTCCCCACTCATGAAATGGAGAATATTTGCATGTGTGTGTGTGTGTGTGTGTGTGTGTGTGTGTGGTTTTTGAGATCGTTTTAGGTATAATGCATCCTAGGTGACCACAGGGAAATTAATTTCACTTAATTAATTTCTCAGTTTTGCTCCTGGTTTCCTCATGTACAAAGTGATGGTACTGGGCAATTAACATTTAAGATGCACTATAGCTCTGAGCCAAATTTATCCATTCTTTCATAGCCACAGAGTGAGGACGTGCCATCCAGTATTCATATGATGGGTGTTG
>RJWM01034512.1:0-19710 GCA_004363535.1 Dasyprocta punctata | reverse complement strand
AATATTTTATTAATAATAAAAGACAAGACAGAAGAGAATCCCCCATACATGCTACGTTTCCCACTGTAAAGAGATGCTTGGGTTGCTGACCAGAGACCTGGCCAAATCTACAAAACAAAAGTTAGTTGATGTTCCCTGGTTGCTATCAATTTAGCCAGACCTCCAAAACAGCAGCTTGCTGACGGGGCGGGGGGCGGCGGCGGCGGCGGGGGGGCGGCGGGCGTGTAGTGTTTGTCCCTGATTCCAAGCCCGCGCGCCGGTGCCACTCAGGCTGGGCAGCCCAGGCGGGCCCCGTGAGGGAGGGGCCGTCTCGCTCTCCTCCGAGGTCAGGACCCCGGAAGGCAGTCCATACTTGCTTCCTGATCTGTGCCTGCGCCGCTCAGGCCAGGCGGCCGGGTGGGCCCCGTGAGGGAGGGGCCCTCGTTCTCCTCCGAGGTCAGGACCCCGGAAGGCAGTCCATACTTGCTTCCTGATCTGTGCCTGCGCCGCTCAGGCCAGGCGGCCGGGTGGGCCCCGTGAGGGAGGGGCCCTCGTTCTCCTCCGAGGTCAGGACCCCGGAAGGCAGTCCATACTTGCTTCCTGATCTGTGCCTGCGCCGCTCAGCTAATAGTATATTTTAAAAAGACTTCTTTTTGCCTTACACATGATAAAATTTAGTGTAAGATTCTTTCAAAAGGAAGTATTCTGTATACCTAAAATTGGCTAAAAATCAACTCAAATTCCTATTTATGTACCATTTGTCAATAATATACCCATGGGATGAAGAAAAATTAAATGCCATGTTGCTTTGACCAAAGTGATTTTATCAGGAGAATGCCCCTGCCTTTTTTTCTCTTATCCTCAAGTAGAATACAGCAGAAAGGAGAATTCGAGTAATAGGAATTACCCTTTTTTCCTTCAGATTTAAGAATCACATGTGGAATCTGCTTTTAAAGAAAACTTACTGAGAATTCATATATAACTGACAGCATATGAGTATTTTAAAAGTTTTCTAAGCAATACTCTCTAATCTTTATTAAAAAAAGATTTAAAGCATTAAACACGTGATAAAAATAAAGTATAAAAGAAATAATATTTTAATATGGGATAGAAAACATTGGTATAATCCTGCAATACAAACAGAGATTTATTAGAAGCTAAATTGCAAATATCTATAAACAGCAAGAGAAAATCACTACAAAAGAAAAATTCTTTTTATTGTTTTGGACCGGGTATCAAACTCACGACCTTGTGCTTGCCAGGTAAGTGCTTGTGCTGCTGAGCTAAATCCTTGGCCTCGAAAAATTTCTATCTACTCTTGAGGAAAATTTTTGTAGTCCTAATAAAGCTGAAGCAATATAAAATATGTCTAAAAAATGACCAAGAATACCTAGAGGATTTGACAGAAGGTGCTAAAAAAGATGAATGCACAACTTGCAAAGAAATAAAATCTATCAAAATAGTGGATACTAAGCATGAATTAGATCTTGCTCATCTTTGACCTTTTCTGATCTATAAAGCCAATTTTAGATAGCTCGACCTGTTAACAGATATTACGTATATACTTAATAGAAGAGAACACTGCCCTGACTCTATCTCTTCTCTGGGTCTTGGATTTTTTTTGTGACACCAATTTGCTGTGCCTTTTTCTGTGAGTTATTTGCAGTTTACCTCATGTGGTTCAATGATATGATGAACGGGTGGGTTTGGCTTTGGTTCCTTAGGATGCCGCACTCTTAGTCGTTCCGTAGCCATTGCAAGTTCATCGACAGCAGATACGCGATTCCTCAGGGTCATCCAATACTCATGAAGCAACTGAAGGAAGATAAAAGACGTGTCTCAGAAACACATGATGAAGTGGGAATGAATGATCTCCATGGGACACTGCCTTTTTAGACTCTTAGGAACAGAATACTCAAAAGTTTTCTTGATGAGTCCAAAGATCTTCACTAGATTGATAAAATATCTGCTTTATTTTTTAAAAAATACTTTTATTATAATACATTTCACATATTCACAAAATATATATTTGATAAGAGAATATTAAAATACACAATTGAGTATCCACTATCTAATTTCAGAGAATAAAAAAAATTCCTGGGAAAGCCTTCATTGTATCACCGTTTTTCCTCACACATTCTTCCTTCAATGCCAGATAGTAGTGTAGCCATTATACATAATTTATCATTCCACATTTTTCAAGTGTAATACTATAATATGTATCTTTAATAAATCAGTCACATATACATTTCTAAAATTATATTAGTATACATGTTTTGACATGCTTTCTTCAGCAATATATTGTGAGGTCAATATATATAGCAGCTCATTCATGTGTTTTTCTGTGAAAGAGTATAATCTCAAGAATTAGGAAAGAAAACACACAAAGATAAAGAACACATGGTAAGTTCTCCTCCAGACACAAGGGATACGGTCAAACTGTGCCCAATGAAGACTTTAAGGGTCACTGGACATTGTATATAATACTGTCTTCTCTTATAGTGCATTGTAATTTACTGTGTAAATGTGCTCTGAACTTGTAATATATAAGGAAAAAAATACGAACTGATGATTCTGACTCTACAAAAGTGTCATTTCTCAGTTGATTAAATATATATACTGGTATGTAAGACATTATTTTCACTCTGAACAAAAACTTTTATCTAGTTTTAAAAAGCAAGAACTTTAGGTTCAAAGAATAATTGACTAATTATTCAAAAAAGAATTCAAAATTAATAAATACTATAATCTTAAGTACACAGCTTCAATGCAATGGAATTATTACAGTTTAATGTAAAAGCCCAATTTGTAATCTAGCTATGAATGGTTTCCAGGCTTATAGCTCGAGCAATATTTATGTTCCCCAATTTTCAAGGCTGATATTAAGTGTTTGGTCATTATTTATAGAACAGAAGCAAAACAAAAACAAACAAGAAACAAAAGTCTAATCTAGTTTATAGTAGTGTAAGATCAAGAATAGAATGAAACACTTTCACAACTAAACAAAAGGAGTCTTAGAAGTTTTAGTTTAATAAAGATTTGCTTTTAGTAATCTAATAAATAGAATTTAAATATTCTATTTATTATCATTTATTAGAATAACAACGTTTTAGGGAAAGAAATTATGAGACTTCAAATCTCTAAAAGCAGATTTACAAAAACTAAAGAGAGAAAAAGGAAAATAGCAATTAAAAATAAATGTAAAGGAGAAGAGCTTTCAACATGGAAAGTTCTACAATACTGTACCTTATATTCCTTCTTCCACACTTCAAAGAGTTCCATTGAAGCACTTCCTTCATCTATGAATTCAGCATCAAATCTATGTGATCTTGCAAACGATAGTATTGCTTTCATGGATCGTTCTGTCTCACTTATTGCCCACAGCCCCCGGGTGGTGGTAGGTACTCGATCATCCACTAGACCTTCTTCATCTTCTATCATCTCCTCAAATATTGCAGTCTGGCCTTTGACTCTAAAAGCATACCAGAGTAAAACAACAATAATGACTGTCAGTGAGTAGCAAGTGCCATAAATAAGTGACACTGCCAGAAGTAGGGAAGCAAGGTCAGTAACTTCTTAACAACTTTCAGTGTCAGGTCTATAAGATTATGTTTACATGTCTTTGGAAAAATAACAACTCTGAAAGTGCTGAAAGTGTCATAATTTGTTCAGTATTTCTTGACAGTAATCTGGGATAACCAAGATATCTCTCAATTACAGGCTATAAATCTCACTTTGAAAATTAAAGTATAAACTATCATATCACCAACCATGCCAAAAAACCCACCAAACAAACAAACATACAAATACAAGAATGAAAGAAAAGAACCATACTATGACGTAAAAGTACAATGTCAAGCCCTACTTTTTGAGCAGAGGGAGACAGAACTTAAGACTTTTCTTAACTTTCATGTTTTCTAAGCAGAACTAATGCCACAACTATATGCACTCATTAGTCTAATCCCCATGCAAGGATGAAGACGCTGCTAAGAAAGGGTATTAAAAATTTTTTATAGCATACTTGCTACAAAGAACTTTACTAAATAGTATTTTATTATACTTTATTTAATATTTAAAAAACTTAATGGAAAAAGAATCTTTATTTCATAAATTAGGATGCTGAGGTTAGAAAAGCAATTCATTCATAAAAGCAGGCAAGGATTTGAGTTTAAATCTAGACTCTAGAACCTAGGATCTTACCATTCTTATTAAATACCCCTCAATTAGCCATACATTTGTACACGACATAAGCATTTAAGAACGTCTGTGTAGGTAAAGCTGAGCATGTTAAATGACCAAATGGTAGAAGTTTACTGAATTGATTTAATAAAAGAAAAAATACAATAAAGGATAGAGTCAAAAACACAGTCTTATAATCAAATATCAACTCTAATAAAACGTTTCATTTTCCTGACTGGTAATAATGAGAAAGAGAACTTACGTATTAGAAAACAGCTTTGACTCGTATTCTGTGAATAATTCATCAGCTTTACAAAAAACACAGCTGAAAGAGATTATCAGAGAATATTTACAAACACACAGAGCAATCAGATAACTTTTAAAAGAGTATATTTTAGCTTTAAAGAGGTATCTATTTTAGGAAAACATTACACGGTTTTTAGTACATAGTTTGTGAATTGTTTTATTATTAGTAATACATCTTTTTCTACTTGTATGAATTAAAATGAAAAACTATTTTATAAGCCATTATTTCTTTTCTCAGATACAATCTAGCTTAATAGGTTGATGGCATTTCACTGTATGATTTCTTCAGCCTACCAGTTGAGAGGCAGTCTGGCTGGTCGGAGGTGGCAGACTGTTGCAGATTCAATAACATTACGAGATGGAGGTTTCTCCAGGTTTTTGACAGCTTCTCTTACCAGCTTCTGGAATTTATTTAGCTCATCCATTTGTGTTGTAAGTAAGAACTGAAGACCTCTGCAGTCGTGGAACCTAATTCCCATGACCAGCACCACACACAACATAAAGAAAAGAATAATAGGTCAATTTCCTCAAATTCAGAAAATGGTTGCCAAGTAAAGTGTTAAAGGAACAGTGTGCTGCATTCGCCCAACCATACTTGGGTAAGTTTTCCTTAGGAGTGTGCTTAAAAGGGTACCTTAACAACACTGGGTTGGCTATTATAAAATAGGGTCTGAAAAAGTGTACAAAATATGCCTCTGTCTCAACTGTCTTTATGAGGTGAGGATTGTTACATTCTTCTTTTTTAAAGGTGAATGTCTACAGATGCCCCTCCTGACATTCCTGTTGCATATAAAGATGTGACCACAGGAAAATAAAGACAGAAAATTGAGAAGAAGAAAAAAATAATCAAATAGCCAAAAGTCACAGTCATCATTATAAAAAAAAATCCTTAATTTTTAGTTAAGGTTTGTTTTTCTTTTTTCAGTACAGGGGCTGATTTCATGGCCTTCAGAATGAGTTAAATCTCCAACCTTTTTTAAATTTTTTATTTAGAGACAAGGTCTTCCTAAATCACTAAGTTGTCCAGGTAGGGCTCAAACGAATCTCCTGCCTCAGCCTCCTAGAGTGCTGAGATTACAGGTGTGTAACCATCACACCTGGCTTTAATTTTTAATTAAGCATTTACTGTACAACAGGCACTTTGCCAAGTATGTCTAATGTTTTCATGAATGCTTATATTATGCATGAACGTTAAGAAATTAAGGTATTTAGGGTTACAAAAATTATTATGTGGCAAAGTTACAAGGTAAACCCAAAAAGAGTAGTTTTTAGAAGTTTGTTTTCAGGGGGAGAATGGATTGCACATGCCAAGCACTTCTGAGCTACACTCCTGATTCGCCACATAGTGCTCTTTACCATTCTGATCAATAGTGGATGAAAAGAGCTGAGAAGAAAATTTATGGGTGTGTGTGTGTGTGTGTGTGTGTATATATATATATATATATATATATATTTTTTTTTTTTTTTTGGTACCAAGGATCGAGCTCACACCTCACCCTCATGCCTGCTAGGCAGGTGCTTACAACACTGAGCTAAATCCCCAGCTGTGTATGGGTTTTTGAGAAGAAGGAAAAAACTTAGAATAAGAAATTAAAAACTGGAAAATATAAAGATGATTTGTTTGCTTTTTAAGAGCATACATTTCTCCTTCCTGAAATGCTGTATGACATCTACAATTTGTTCAAAATAGCCTGCATTTCTTTCCTGAACATTTTATTAACATCCCTCAGAACTAATCTGTTTCTTTTCCTTCATGGAGTTCGTGGAAAAGACTCACTTTACTTCATTGTTATATTTAGTTTCTGTATATACTTGTATTTCTTAAAATGTTCTCGGGTTTTGCATTTTCTATGAGCTTTAGAAGGTAAGGATTATTCATCTCCGTTTTTTCAAAAATACAATAGTCACAGAATAGCTGCTAAATGATTTCTAAAGAGCTGCATAGATTCTTGAATACAGTTAGGTAAAGCATCAATATTCACAAAAAGAAAACGGGGTTTTTATTTCTAATGTATTAGAAATTTAAATTATTTTTGAAAAACAATTTTTGAATCAACAGGAAGTTGCAGCTTTGGAAAATTTCTCTCTCCTCACTGAAATCTGGGCAAAGTGATTGAGGGTGAACAGTATTATTTATTATTTACCCTGTTTTGGCAATGTTCTGTCTTATAGATCCTTTAGACAAAGGGAAATAAATACCAACAATGATGGGCAACTCTTATGCACCACCCTACAGGGTGGACAGTATTCTAAGTGCTTTACCAGTATCGATTTACTTCTTACATCAGTGCTGCAAGGTTTTGCAGATGAAGAAGCCAAGGCTCAGCACTTCAATAACCTTTCCAAGGTCACAGAGTCCACAGGTAGTGAAGCCGGGATGTGAGTCCCGCAGTCTGATCAGAGAAGCCCCTATACTACTAAGCCACACCACTTAGATAGTGATAAAAAGGTGTGACAGAGGGAGTAACTTAGCTTTCAAAACATCAGTTTCACACAAAACTATACATGATAGTTCAAAGTGATCTCTGAATATATGGTAATACAAATATTACTTATACAGAAATATTCACCCTTACACAATCTGAATCATTATTATTTTCAATTTACATATTGGTAGTGTGGTTTATATGCTATATATCACTAAGTGTTCTGCTGCAACACTTAATCTTCCATACTGGGCAGACATTCCTTTAGGTTATACCACTCAGGGTATTTTTGATGAGGAGTAAGTATATACTTTGGGAAGAATTATTTATCATTTACACTTCAAGAGCAATAGGCCAACTTATCCTTGAAGACCCTGAAGCATGAGAAGTGTCGGTAAGAAAGATAGGAGGCAAGAATATGTAATTCTGATTTAAGACCTGGGCCTTTGGGGCACTCAATGCTTAGCTCCCGCAGAATGAATCACACATGGAAAACATGAGGCTTTATATTAAGGACAAAGTTTACTTCAGTTTTTGCTTGAAACTGGCTTTGGTATATCTAATAAAGAAAACACTTTAAAAAGATTTTAAAAGGTTCTAAAAAGAGACATTTTAAAATGTGTAATACCGTATATGGAAACAAGGACTTTCCTTTTAGACTTATATTTATTATTTTTGTCTAAAATGCACTCTTCACAAATATAAAGCTCACAAACACCACATATTCTAATATTTAACTGTACCTCTTGATATATGACCTAAACATTTGGGGTGATCACTCAGTTATTTCATTATACTATTTTCTTACTTCTCTGACATAGAAAGCTTGTCGGTCTGTTGCTTGTAGTTGCTGGTTATTTCATTTCGTACTCGCTGGACAAGTTCCTCATCCTTAGAAAATTCTATTGCTCTATGGATTACATTCAGCCACCAAGGAGAATTAGAATGAATCTATGAAAAATAAAATACATGATCAACTAAAATTTTTTTTCTGTAGTATTTGCTATGTTTCCATCATTGGGATGGGTGATGATAAAAAATATAAAATAAACAATAAATGCTAGTCTCAAAGGGACTGTAACAGAGGGGACACAAATACACATAATCTACATACTCTATATGAGTATCTCTTTTGCATAATTAAAGAGAAAAAACTAACCTGGATAAATGAAAACTCACTGTAATGCATATGTACAATGAAACTGTTAAACGATCAAAATAAAAACTGTACTCATTGTCTATGTGAAAAAATGATTCTCCTCAGCATAAAAAAGAAAGCCTTCCTTCTAATCTTTGGTTAAATGAATTAGAGTCTACTAAATGAAGTGTACAGTAACAAAATTATATGGCTAAATAATAATTCATAAATTAGGAGCATGTGGAGCCACTGATTTAAGACTTGAAAAGAGAACGTATCTGTATAACCTGCTCCTTAGACTTTGCTTCTAATATCATAAAGGAGAATCTTTAGAAAGGATAAATGGTACATGGCCTGTAAGAAAAATAGTATTTTTTTTTTTTTTTTTTTTTTGCGGCACTGGGGATTGAACTCACAGCCTTGCGCTTGCCGGGGCAGGCGCTTAAGCCGCTAAGCCAAACTCCCCAGCCCTAAATAATTGACAATAGTATTTTTGATTCTAATGTTTTAGTATCCTGAAAGATTTCTGAAATATGTATATCTAAAAGGAGGTTATTAAAGTCTACTTTTGCCAAAAGATAACTGGTTATAAACCAAAGGTAAACAGAACTCCATTATAGCTTAACGAAATCAAAACCTCAAAAAGTTAATTACCTATGGTTCTATTCATTCAACCAATAATAATGCTAACTATAAATAAACTTGATTTACAGGCACTGTATCATATGCTAAGTATTCCAAGGTAAATTAGAAAGTTTAAGTCTCTTCTCGTTATGATTTAAGTGGAGAATGTCCCCCAAGAGCCTCATGTGCTCAGAGGTGGGGCTTTTGGAAAGAGCTGACTTGCTATTAGGAGGTGGGCACGGTTGGAGGTGGGTCACTAGGGTACAACCAGGAAGGGTTTATCTCCTCCTCTGCCTCTTCCCTTCCTTCTCTGCTTTCTGGTTACCATGACACGAGCAGCTTTTCTCTGCCACACTGTTCTGCCCTGGATCCAATCAACCACGCACTATAACCACAAACCAAAATGTACCTTTCTTTCTTGAAGCTGTGATTTCAGGTAATATAGTCCAGTAATGAAAAAGTAGCTAAGACAGATTTTGGTACTGGGCATAGGGTACTGTGACTGTAATATAAGCATGTGGTTTGGATGCCCTTGGTTTACAGGTAGGAGTTTGGAAAGGTTTGGAGATGCAGGCTAAAGAAGTCCTAGAATGCTATAAGCTGAGCTTGATGGAAGATTCTGGCCAGAAGTCAGAAGATCAGAATGCTGACAAAAGTGCAGACACTAAAAACCAGGCTCAGGAGGTTTCAGTCAGGAACAAGGATTTCATTGCAACTGGACCCTAGGCCATGTGTGTTATGCTGTGGTAGACAATTTGTCTACATGTTCCTTATGCACCCATGACTTTGTGGGAGACTGAGATTATGGGTAACAGACTAATTAATCTGGTGGAGGAAATTTCAAGGCAGTCCAATATTCAATCATTACTGCTTGCTGCTTTTAGTGAGAACTGCAGTGAAAAACTGAACAAAAAGTTTTGAGTTTCACCAGAAAGGAAGGTTCAGTGAAAGTGAGGTTTGCAATGTTTTCACTGAAGTTGCTGAAAAATAAAAAAGAAGCCAAGTATTTTAAGTCAGGTCAATTGGAAAAATGTGTTAAGGACACCTGGGAAACTGAAAGACTCTGCCCTTTGCTTTGCAAAAGTGAAAGACTTTGCTTTGATAAGTGAGCCCTAGGACACTCTGCTCTTTCTAGGCCAAAGGCAGAAATGTATTCCAGAGTCCAGCCATCCAGGTACTCAGGGAGCCAGCTATGGGATATTGCTTGAGGTGGTTGCAGACCTTGGAATCACCTATTGGTGCTGATTTTACAGGCACACAGCATGTAACAGTTGTGGGGTTAAGAAAGCTTCCACTCAGACTTCAGAAGAAAGCCTGGGATGCCACACAGTGTGCCTCTGAGAGGCAGTGTGGCAAGCTGTGAGAGTGAAGCCAAAAAGTACAGAGGAAAGTGGACAAGCTAGGAATGTGGAATGTTTAAGAAGGCTACAAGCAGTGAGGAAAGTCAGCTCAAGAGAGAAGTAACAAAGTTTACAATCACAGGCAATGGCACAGAGGTGGGGCTGCCCATACTGTTTAGAACTCACTTCTTTACCCCAGGTACTGAACATGGAACCATGGGATTTAATGTTTGTCCCCACCTGCTTTGGGTCTATTGGTTTCTATTCTTCTCTTTTGGAATGGGAATGTTTACTCTTTGTCATTGTATGTTGGCAGCATTTAAATTTTTTTTTCTTTCTTTCTTTTTTAACACGGGCTTACAGCTAACAGTTTGCTTTGAGTCTCACAGGAGACTTCAGACTTGGACTTTTCAGCATTGTTGAAACTGTTAAGACTTTGGTGACTCTTAAGAGATGAACTAAGTGCATTTTGCATAAGGGACAAACATGAGTCTTTGGGGACCAGGGTTGGGATGTATGGTTTAGAAGACCTTCATGTTTTGCAGGTGATGTTTTTAGAAGATGAAGGGATTATGGGAGTTTTACAGCTAGCTTACTGTTAGGAGGTGGGGCCTGGTTCCAGGCAGTTCACTGGAGGGTGATCTGGAAGGGTCTCCCCTCCTGGCTCCTCTCCTCTTTCTTTGCTTCCTGGCCACCAGATATAATCAGCTTTCCTCTGCGATGGGCCCCTGCCATGCTATTTGTTGTTCTGGTGCTGGTTGATCATGTACTGTAACTGTGAGCCAAAAATAAACTTCTTTTCCTATATGTTATGGGTGCCACGCATTGTGTCTTCAGGATGAGAAGGTAATGAAGACACTACCTAAGCAAAAGAAAATCCAAAATGCTATCTAGAGATGAACACAAGCAAGAAACACTGCAATTCAGGGACATACTTTTTTTTGGAGCTCACGTATAGCCTGCTGCACAGGCTGTAAAGCTTGCTGGGCTTCGGCTACTTCTGTATTGCACTTGCTCATGTAGTGCTCCCGTAGCTGTTTGGCCTGTTTTGAAATAGAAAATAAATATAAACTTTCATTCTAGGGTTAGAAAGTAATCTTACAGGTTGTTTCAAGACCAAGCTGGCTATTATATATATTTAGTTACTTAACTTGATTTAAACATAAAACTGTATTCTGTAGAAAACATTAAATTCATACTAGAAATTCCTAAGATACACACAAGAGAGCAAATGCTCAACTTAGTCCACAAAATTTAAGAAATCCTAAAAATTTCTCCCTCAAATTTCTATTTGTTTTTTAGTTAGAAAAAATAAAGGGAGAAAAAGAATAAATTTTCGAAATATGAGGCAAAGGACATCTTTCAGTACTGTTTATCTTATGGATTATTTCAGCTTCTTAGAATTATTGTAATTTTAAAATAATACTTGAAAATATACAGTAACAGGTGTTACAGTGGAACTGTGTTCCCCCAAAATCCCTATGCTTCACCCCTAATTCCCAATGTAATGTATGGGTGCATGTATTTATTTTTAAATTACTGCTACTTTTCCTCAACATGATGACCGCTTAAGGAAGTAACTGAGATTAAATAAGGGTAAGAGATTAGGGCTATAATTTAATATGACTAGTAGTACCTTACAAGAAGGAGAGATACCACAGATGTATGAGCCTGAAGGAAAGGTCATGGAAGGATACAAGAGAAGACAGACAAGGAATCTGTAAGCCATGAAGAGCTGCATGAGAAACTAAACCAGCCAACACCTTGACCTTGGACCCCTAACCTACTGAACTGTGAGAAATAAATTCATGGTGCTTAAGCCTCCTACTCTGTGTATTCTGTTTTGGTACTGCCAGCCTAGTTTACATTTTTAAGAGTATAATCATGTAATTTATAAGTAATCAAATTATTTTATTCTTTTAAATAGGAAGATTTTATTCTTTTAAATTCAACATTAGGAAACATAAAAATTCTTCACTTTCTGCCATTCAACTGGAATACTCAAAATGCCTGAGAAACAATTAGTAAAGAATGGGGATTAGAGGCTAGCGTATGGAATAGTGGAAGGAAAACTAGAAAGACTACTGAACTGGAAATCCTGATGCTTTCACTCAGGAGAGGTTGAACCACATGAAATTGCCAATATTTGAAAAGTTTTCACTTGCAAAAGTGTGAAAATTTCACATGCCTCAACTGCAACAGATACATCTCTTTTGACTAATTCACTTCTCTGGGCTTCAGTTACTTTATTTGCAGAAGGTGTGTTGGAAGCAAAGAGATTTTAAGATGTTGTCCATTTCTGAGAACTGTGGCTTTACATTCTTTAAGGGTTAAGCTAAGTAATAACGTGACCTCCTTGGAGGTTACATAGTACAAATGTTTTGCCTTATGATTTAGTTTTCATTTTCTAGATACAGCCTTCCAATTAACTTTTATTACAATTCTTTGGCTATAATTTGGCCTACTAATAGGTGATTCACTGTCTCAGTGATACTTTTGTATCACTGAAGGAACTGAGACAGAGTGAATGGTTCAAAGAATGCATTAGATGCCCACACTGGGAATGTGATTTCCTTTGAAAACTCTTTAACACTTAGACTGCCACTGAGCCTCAAGAGCAGTGCCTTCAAAAACATACAGCAAAAGAAACAGCAGAGTGAAAATACAGCCTATGGACTGGGGAAAATATTTGGTAACCATATACTGTATCTGATAAGGGCCAATGAGCCAAAACAGATATGGAACCCAACAGCAAAAAAACAAAAAACCCAATTAAAAAAGAGCCAATTACTGAAAAGACATTTCTCTAAAGAAGATATCCATATGGCCAACAGATATATGAACAGGTGCTCAATATCACTAATCATGAGGGAAATACAAACAAATGCCATGATGAGATATCACTTCATATCTATCAGGATGGCCAAAGTCAGAAAGATGAGATAACACATGCTGGTGAGGATGTGGAGAAAAGGGAAGCCTTATACACATACACTGCTGGTGTTACGGTAAATCAATACAGCCATTACAGAAAGAGTATGAAGGCCATTAAAAAATTCAAAAGCAGAATGACCTTATCTACCAGTTTGACTTGTAGACATAAATCCAAAAGAAATATAATCAGTATGCACTCTCATGTTCACTGCAGCATTATTGATTATAACCAAGACACGGAATCATACTAAATGTTCATGATCTGATGAACTGATAAAAGAAATACAATACAAATCCACAACGGAATTCTACTTAGCCTTCAAAAAGCAGTAGCTCCTGTTACTTACAACACAGAGCGTGAGGGACACTGTACTACATAAAAGAAGCCACGCACAGAAAGACAAATGCTACATGATTTCACTCCTATGTGGAGAGCAGAGTATAGAATAGTGGTTAACAGGAGCTATACAGATTTGGGAGATGTAGGTTGAAGAATACAATAATTTCATTTGGACAGGAAAAACCAACTAAGGAGATCTGTTATATAACGTAATCACTATGGTTAACACTGTCCTGCATATGTGAATATTGCTGAGTAGATGTTAAATGGTCTCACTATAAAAATTAAGTACATGAGGTAATAGGAATAGGTGCATTAGCTTGGTTTAGCCATTCTACAACATCTATATGTATCAAAACATTATTTTGTACATTGTAAATACATATTTTGCCTCCCCTCCCATCCAAGTACTAACCAGGCCCGACCCTGCTTAGCTTCTGAGATCGGACGAGATCAGGCGCATTCAGGGTGGTATGGCCATAGACCATATTTTGTCAATTAAAATAGTTTATTAAAAAACAGCAGTGCAATCAAATACACGTATTTTTATACATATTTTTATAAAAAATCTCATTTTTTTAAAGTTTCAAATAAAGGCTACAATTACAGGTTCAATACATTTCAACTGTACCTACTCTTTGTATTTTAGTTTTTTTCTTCCCCTTTGATCTTTAAATAAAAATGGTAAAATTCCTTGCGAGAATTAACATAATAACCTTTTAACAATTTACAGTAATTTAGAGCATTACTCCTTTCAACAAGAGGCAACACTCACCGTGGAGGGCACTTCTCTGAGAGAAATACCACTGAAAAATTAGTTTATTTTGCACCTTCTATAATATACAGCAAGGGACACAAAAAGTGCAGAAATTTTTATATTTACTAAACTACATCTTTTGTAAATGGCAATGAGGTCAGCAACATCTTTTTATTTATCAATGCCACAGTTACAATAAGCAGTTATCATGTAATGTATTTGTAAACAGATTACTGAAGAAGCAAAATCAGATAGAACATTGCTATTCTCTGCCACTCAAAATCACCATAACAAAATTTGGAACATCAAAGCAACTGGAAAACACAGTTGCAGTTACTTAAATGTATACCCTAGGAAATATCAACTAGATAGAGCATAAAACTTGGAAAAAAAACTCTTACAGACGGAATGAAAAACAGTAATTACCTCTTCCTCAAGTCTACCATCTCGCAACGTAGGAGGTATTCCTGGGTGCTTGGCCATCAACAATTCCATCAAGTTGTGGGTAGCATGAAGTCTCTACAAACACACAAAAAGCAGTAAGAATGACAGACAGTATAGTGGGCTTTAAAGAGAACCTAATACTAATACGGCATACAGTACTAAGACTTAAGATCATTATTACCAAATAGTTGGCCTCTAAAACAATTTGAGTACCAAGTTTTTGGAGAAGAACTATGTCAGTTTCATAGCAAAGGTCTTAAGTCACAATGATATGAATTTTCTTCAATTAAAAACATACAACCCTATGCAGTATAGCTCTGCATTCAGTAAAATATGTAGTAGAGGTATATTTTTCCCTGTTATACACGCATTTGTCTATATAGGAAAGTATGAGAAAGTCAAATAAATCCAGTGAAGTAGAAAGGCTGATTGTACTGACTTGATTCCTTTTTTTCTACAAAATGAGTCTGAAAGAGCCTAGCAATTACATTATGATAAAAATAAGGACAATGAAGCATGTAAGGAAACAGCATTGTGAATTGGACATGCTGAGTTTAGGGGCTGAAAAGGGGAGGAGCTGGAGGTTAGAATGTTAGAAAAAACACTATTTTATGTCTCTGCATTAAATATAATACATTTCTCACTGTGATACTGAGTTTGCAACTGGCTAGAGGTACACTCTGGAATCAAGAGCTATGAGAAGAAACAAAATGAAAGTAGTTTATAGCTGTCACATTAACATTTTACTTGGGTAGACAGCTAAAGCTAAAGGATGCCTGGGAAAGAATTCTGTTATAATCTGATTTGGTGCCAGTACTATGAGCCACCAAAGGTATGTTCTGTTGGCCACACATTATTGGTCACAGTACAAATCTATGTAGTCTATTTTAAAAGAGTTACTTAAAATGCCACACACCTAAGGGTCTTTTCAAGATGGTTTCTTAGATAACATAATCAGCAGCAGTATCAGATTTAACAGCAAAAAAAGTACAAATGGCACTAGAGAAGCTCAAAGTGACAGAAAATTGTCTTTCCTATGTGTACTTACAGAAGACAACTCATTATTTTCTGAATATAGTGGTAAAAGGGGAAGAATACTTGTGGTCTCTTTCCATCACTGTAACAGTAGCTAAACTGGCTGGACAGGGTAAGGCATTCAGGGAATTATGCTTTACTAGTCAGTGGGTTTACTGTAACTAAAAATCACAAAGGGGATAACTTCTTGTTCTTCAATCCTGAAATCAGGTATACTGGATTTATACACACGTCCACTCTTCTACTTTGTTTCCTTTATTCAACAGCAGAATATCGGTTCTTCATCCTTTTCCCATGAGGTGAACATGCTTGTAGAGGTCAAGGTCCTTCTGCATTCTATAATCCTGACCTATGCAGAATATAAGCAGACTTCTATTTCCTCTCCTCATGCTACCCTCCCACTCATTCCTACAAATACCCACAGTGTCACATGTGAGCATGAGAGTCCTAAGATCTTTATTCTGAATAGCAAAGAAATCAATTCACCTTGAACTCAAGTGTAAATGTGTCAAAATTAATAAAAGTAGTTTTTATTTCCTAGTTAGCTAGAGAGCCTGGTCTACAGTCCACGGGACAAAAACAAGAAATGAAAAAAGATATCAGTGTTATAAATAAAACACCCTAGATCTCCATGAATGCCTCTAAAAATTGTATTAGACCTGCTGGGGATTTAGCTCAGTGGCTCAAGCGCTTGCCTGGTAAGTGCAAGGTCATGAGTTTGATTCCTGGTACCAAACAAAACAAAACAAAAAAATTGTATTAGACCACTGGATAGCTCTTCTTAGTCTTAGTTCCACTGCTAAGTCTAACTCATTTTCTTTTCTTTTCGGTAAAAACTATATGAATAAATACTGTGATGTTCATAAGCAAAAATGCTAAAACAGACCTATCCCAGTCTTTGAATCACAAATAATTTGAGCTATTCTTCTGATGTAGGTTATAGATTTATCTTGTCAGCCTTATAGCCAAGACTGGCCAAGGCAGACAGAAGAGTGATGGTTCTCCAACTTTACTACATACACATGTCACTTTGGGTGCTTAACACAAGGAATGAGCCCCACGCCTTATCTCTAGTGACTGTAACTGAAGTAATCTTTATTCTCTTAATCATTCAGAAAAAATTATTTGTATAAGACAGAGTACTTAACTTGGGACATTTTCTTGTTTTGGTTTTTACTTACTTGAAGTGAATCAGTTTTGAGTTTTCCTTTGTGTTCCTCAGATGAGCGTAACACTTCTCGGTACAGTTCTGCTGCCAAAGCATACTCACCTAAAGAATTAAAATGTACTTAAAACCGAAGAAAGTAATGCACTTAACTCTAGTGTAACAGTTACCTATAATCTAAAACCATCTACTATAAAAAAAGTATCTTAATGATTATAGCTCACTTTTGGGGTGGTGGTGCTGGATATCAAACCCAAGACACTGTGGATATTATGTAAACATTTCACCACCAAGCTATACTTTCAATCCTTAACTATTTTTTTAAATAAAGTAATCTGACCTGGTATTAACATGATTATTCCAATTTAAGAAATAAAACCTGATCATAATTTCTTTCTGTATTTCACAGAATTTACAATGTCCTGAAATTGCAATAGGATATATTACAATCAAATACATTTCCAATGTTTTAAGAATCATATCAAAAAACCACCTAAATTAACTTTTAATTTAGATTATTAATACTCCTCTTCCAAGTAAAAAGATGTCCATTAGTAGCCACTATGATTTGAAATTAGGTATAAATTTGGAATAATTGTAGCATTTATAAAGACTGACTCAAGATGGTATGATCAACCTAAACATAATTCTCAGAAAAATCATACACTATTCATTGTAGATATTGTTGCTGTAAGTATTAGGCCAAAATGATTTGCCATTAGAAACTACATTCAAAAACATAAAAATCTTTTCATTTCTTGTCACACAAATCATAATTAGTCTGAAATGTACGCTGTTTTGTTTATAATTAGCAGCACAATCACATAAAGCAATTCAAAAGATATCTGTCAAAGCACAAGCTGGTGAACTATGGTCCATGGATCATATCTGACTCTCTGCAATTTTATACACCCCATCAGGTGAGGACAGCTTTTACATTTTTATTTACTTTATTTTTTACTTTAAGCAGTTTTGAGGATCAAACTCAGGACTTTGTGCATGCTAAGCAAGCACTCTAAGCAAGCACTCAATTATAAATGCAGCGAAGTTTTTGCATTTTTAAACAGTTTTAAAAATTTTCAAATGGCACTATTCTGTGATATAGGAAATTAGTTGAAATTAGGACCCATGAATAAGGTTTTACTGAAACCCAGTTACACTCATTCATGTACTGCCAGTGGTTGCTTTTACACTGCAAGGGCAGAGTTAATTAGCGGCACAGCGATCCTATGTGAAGTCTAGAATAGTCAGTCTGCCTGTTAAAAAAAAAAAAAACTTAATTATATCTGAAAGGAAAGAGATGAAATTTGGGTAATATAATCTACTTTATTTGTTGCTAGTAGGAAAATTTGAAACCAGTGAATTACAAATACAATTAAAATCTAATGTGATAATTGGGTAGGGATTGTTAGCAACAAAGATATCAACTGGATATTTGTTGATAAGTAATTTTTCTCCCTGATTATCACATATACTTGCTTCTCTTTTTAAACTAGTTTTATCAATACCATATATTTACAGACTGTGTTCATAGCCATAATAAGCTTCCTATACATAGATGCTTGTTTTAGTAGTTGGTCATCTCTTTATGAAAGCTGATTTTACGTTAGGAAAATATACTAACATAAAATCTTTCACTTCACCCAATATCAAGTGTACAGTTCAGCAGCATTATGTATTCACACTAGTGTAAAACATTTGTTTTTGTATTTCTGCTTTATATTTGGTACCATCAATTATCTAATATCAAGCTTCCTAAAACATGTATTTTTCATAGTATTACAAACTGCCAATTTCTACTCACTTTGATGAGGGAGATTACTTCGTAATAAAGTCACATTACATAATGTAGATGTAATACTCAATTATCTTCCCACAGTGAGTTATCAAGTTTTAGTTTTCAAATTCTTGATTGACAGTATTTAATAATCATATATGCTGTTAGTATTTATATTATCATTTATAGAAAATAAGCCATTTAAAAATTCTCCTTTCATAATCACTGTCCCTTTTAAAAGAGGTAACAGTGATTAAACTATAATATAAGCACTTGAATTTGAACTACTCACTATAGTGTTATGAATTTCGTGTACTGAAAAAGGACATGCATTCCGAGGAAGACATAAAATATATAGATTCAGTAAGTTATACAAATTTCAGCCAAATTTGGAAATATCCATTCTTAGCCACTTGAGGGCACTAAAATGTACTGGATTTAATATTGCAAAACTGAAATTTTTGAAAAAATATCTGTAGAAAACATTTTTCAGAATTGGAATCACACCATGTGTTTAATAGTACAGTCAATGAGGGCCTGTGAACAGTCAATACATAGCACATGTATGTTTACATGCCATACAAGCAAATCTCTTCTATAATTTGAAGTTAAATTTAGAATTCTTTTAAAAGGAAATGTAACTTGGAAAGTTTTTAAAAAGTATGCCATAATTCATTCCTATTGAATGGAACCTATTTAAATTGCAGTCAGGAGTATGTGAAAGTGCCTTTTTTTTTTTTTTTTTTAATTTTTTTTTAAGACAAGGTCTTACTGTGCAGTTCAGGCTGGTCTTAAACTCACTATGTAGCCCAGGCTGGCCTCAAATGCATGGTAATCCTCCTGCCTCTGTCTACTGAGTGCTGGGATTACAGGTATGTACCACCACACCTGGCAGAAAGTGTCTCTTCTGGGAAATGCTGACTTTGAGTATAATGAACTTTCCTCAGAAGAATGAGAGATAGCAAAGCCATCACCTTCTACCTTTAATGATGTGGATGCCTGCTAAGCCATTGAGGGCACAAACAAGTTGCCGATGTGCTTCTTCACATTCGGTCCCGCATTTCTTCTGCAGCGATGTCAATAGCTCCTCCATCGTCATGGTGCTGAAAGAAAAGGTGGACTGTTAAAACAAGAAAGAGAACCCCAGTGGTAAATCCCCAGGTGGAAGTGCTAGACAAGATGAAGTCTGTGCTATCGTCTGTGCTTTTTCTTCAGCTCCATTTTTTTTTTTTTTTTTTTTTGCGGCACCGGGGATTGAACTCACAG
>RJWM01034511.1:0-19542 GCA_004363535.1 Dasyprocta punctata | reverse complement strand
GCCTTAAAAAACACTGAGGTTCTCAGGACAAGAATGAAAATGGCCTGAAGATGGCCTTCACACTCTTCTGCAGGTCACCATCCTGCTGGCCTGGCCTGCAGCTTCCAGACTTGACAGTCCCCAGCTGTATGAGCAAATTCCAAAATATAAATCCATCTCCCTACCTACAAGACATATACCCACACTCTATTAGTTCTGTTTCTCACAAGACCCCAAATACAATCAGTTGCTATGCATATATTTATGAGTCACAGGAATGCAATGCAAAGAAGCTTTCTGAGCTTTCTTTCATAACTGTGTTAGAGCCCATTCCATACTTTAGATACGAATCACTGAACAACTGAGACAGGCAGGCAGGGATGGAAAATGCCAGAAAGCTCACTTTAGAAATCCAAATATTGAGACTCATTTAGAACAAACACGAAAACCACTGAAGCTTAACAAGGGATTGAAGGACTATGCCTCAGTTTCCCTCTGCACTGAATGGGAGCACCTCTACCACTCCTGCTTCCCTTGGGAGACTATAAATAAATCTATTGAAAGAATGCTTTAAATTATAAAGAAATGCACACTAGCAGGAAGAACTAGAAAGGTGGAAATAATAAATCACAACCATCCACACAAACCTCATTATGAAGGCATGGGTGAAAACAAGAGGCACTTCCCATTTTGTTTCTAAAGTAAAGTGTCACACATATATCATAGGGTGACTGCAACTACTGTGCTGCTCATCAGCTAAAGGGAGCAATCACACACAAAGCACTTGTTTCTAAAAGGGGAGCCACATCGAAACTGAGAACATATGGAACTCTCACATATACATGCACAGCACATAGAAAACTGTGCCCAGATGAAGCAGGGTTGAGCTTAGGAATAAAGTCGTTCTGTTCAGACACATACAACCAAGAAAGGCCAGTCACTACTACAAGGTATTGGGGTTCTTCTACCTAAAACTCAGGTGTTAAAAACACAGAGAAGCTTCCTGCACAGGACTACAGCTCAGAGACGGGAACACTGCCATGGTTCTCTTGAGGCCGCCAAGGAAAGCTCAAAAAGTACTAACAGATTTGTTCACCACCACGTCACTTACTGCAGTCACTGTCCTCCTTAACACTGAGTTCCTCCTCTGAGATGCAGGCACTACCAAGCACTGTGGCTGAGGCAAGGTTCCCACAAAACCGCCCCAAGGACAGCTAAGTCAGCAGCATGGGG
This sequence comes from Dasyprocta punctata, assembly GCA_004363535.1. Classification (NCBI taxonomy): domain Eukaryota; kingdom Metazoa; phylum Chordata; class Mammalia; order Rodentia; family Dasyproctidae; genus Dasyprocta; species Dasyprocta punctata. The sequence continues at coordinate 18,330 of RJWM01034511.1, read as the reverse complement.
ACCATGAGGTCGTGCCTCATGAAAATCAAGCCACAGAGAAGACAAAAAGTGAAGAAAGACAAAAAGACACCAAGTTTCAATAATGCTGTCATGCCAGCAACACTAGCTAAGACTTTACAACTATGAATATAGGTGAGTCATTGGGAAGCTTCTGGCAGTATTCATGTTACCATGAGGAAAGAGGCTGCTGAACCCTGACCTGTTTCAATGCAGACCAAATCAATAGAAGGAGTGGCACATTGCTGGTGTCCTGGATACAGCCACACCTAAATGAGAGATTCCCTTGAAACATTCTGCCATGTGAACCAATAAGGTCTCTCTTGATTTAGAAAAAAAAAGGGGAAAAAAACACAAGACTAGCAAGTTCAAGAAACAGACAGAGGCACTGTTGAACAGGTTAAGGGGTCAGGATTTTAAGTTCCATGTTACAGGGCATGACGTCAGCCAATTTATACTTTCAAAATCTCTCTTAACTGCAGAATAAAGGCCAAAATAATAGAATAGTATCAGAGCAGGTATGAACTAGAAAACAAGAAGGAAGGAGTAGAAAAGATCATCTGAAAGCAGAACAACAAAACATGCTGAGGTCACTGACTGAGGCAGCAGAGCTGACAGTGTCATTATTTACTTTTTGTTGTTGTTGTTGTTTTGTTTGGTTTGGTTTGGTACCAGGGATCAAACCCACAACCTCACACCTGCCAGGCAGGCACTTATGCCACTGAGCTAAATCCCCGGCCCTGTGTCATTATTTACTACAACAGGGATGCCTAGGGAAGAACAAACTCAAGGGGAAGAACTGGGAACACTATTATGGAAATGTTCACTTTAAGATTTCTATTAGACCCCTGAATTTAGTTAGCAAGTAAATGATTAGCCAAATAAGTATGGAGCTCAGGTAAATAGCCAAGAATAACATTAATTTTTGGATATGTGGCTTTTACAGCCTGGAACTGGGTAAGACCATATGGGAAAAGTGAAAATGAAGGGTCAACTAGCCAGCCTTCCTGGTAAGCTGCGCAAGCCGTGCGGATTCCAGGAAGAGAAAAATCAGCATCCCTCTGCCCCGCCCCAAGAATTGGCCTTGCTGAGACTGGGTGGACCCAACAAGAAGCTAACTAGCCAGCCTTTCTGGTAAACTGTGCAAGCCACATGGAATTCAGGAAGAGAAAAGTCAGTGCCTCCCATGAGCCCACTGGTATGTGGGCTGAGAATCAAACCCACCCCATCTCCCACAAGCCACCCACTGGTTCAGAGGACAGGCTGAGTTGATAGTAACTAAGGTACATAAAGCAACTAAATGCTTGTATTGTTTGGTTGATTTTAGAGGCCTGGGGCCAGTGGTCTGAGCCTCTCTTAGGAGGATAACAGTATGCAAGATAGCAAATATGGGGGATTTTCTTCTATCTAGTCTTTGAAATCCAATGTTGTTCTGTTTTGCTTTGTTCTGATTAACTGTTTTGCCTTATTCAATATTCTGTTTTGATTGGTTATATTCTGTTTTGTTTTCGGTTTGATTTTGCTATACCTGATACAATGGACAACTATAGCGAACATAACAAGATATACCATAGTAGCTGTTGTTGTTTTCCTAGTATCCTGCTTTGAAGTTCTATACCAATTTGGCTACTTTATTTGAATTGGCTTTGTTCTGTTTTGTTTTGTTGGATTTTTCTATCTTTAAAATAAAACCAAAAAATTTAAAAAAGGAAAAGAAAAAGAAAAAGGAAAGGAAGGGTCAAAAGCCCACAGCTGATCCACGGGACAGTCTCACACTCAGAAGTCAAGATACAAGACACACGCTGTATCCCGTGCTAACATAGACAGTGCTTAAGGGGAGACTGAGCTATAAGACCAGGAGGAAGCAGTAAAGCTAGAAATATCCCAATAGGTGAGAAAGAGTATTGCAAAAGGAAGGGCGTTACTGTTTAAATCTTAAACAGCCCTCAAAGGTCCACGTGTCAAAGGCTTGCTCCTCAGTCTATGGCACTACAGGGAAGTGATGGAATCTTTTGGAGATGGGACTCAGTGAAAGGAAATGAGGTCACTGTAGGCAGGTCCTTGGAAAGGATATTGGATCCCAAGATACTTCCTGCTACCTTACTCTTTGCTTCCTGCTGCCATGAGCTAAATAGACCTCTTCCACAACATACTCCCTGCATATACACTGTCTTGCCACAGGCACAAAGCAAATGGACCAGTGACCATGGACCAAAACCTCTGAAACCATAAGCCAGAATACATCTTTCTTCCTTGTAAGTTGATTTTTCTCCAGTATTTTGTCACAGCAACAAAAAGATGACTAACACAGAGTTGTGCGCCGCTGTGCCAACACCCACAAAAGGTTAAGAAAGAAAACAACTGGAGTGACCACTGGAGTTGCTAAATGGAAGTTATTGAGGATTCTGGCAAAAACAATGCTTGGAAAGTGGTGGGAAGGGAGTTAATTAGAAAGCAATGAGGACAGGTTAGAAACGATGAGAATGTGAAACAATCTCCACCAACATCTCTTTCAAAGTCTCCCTGCAAACAAGACTGCAAAATGGAAGGAAAAAGTAGGGTCAAAAAAGGAGGCTTTGTTGTGTAGGAAGAAATTATTCACACACTTACAAACACACTGTAATACAGACACAAAGATAAACATTACACACGTATACATGTGAGTTTACATGTACACCTCTATGTACATGTATGTGAATTCACATAACTATGGTTTTTGAAATAAAACATTTTTTTCGCCTTCACGGAAAGGAACTAGGCATTTCTTTTAAATTGATATTTAGTTTATATCACAAAACATTTTGTATTAGAAGGATCCATAGGAATCCTCAGGATGTTTCATCCACCCCACCAGCCCCTAAAGTGACACTGACCAGAGCCAGTGAAATGCCATGGAGAGAGACCCAGGGTTCACAAGGCTGGAGAGATTCTCACGCTTCTCTGAATCCAGCACTATTAAGCAGCACAGGGAAGTCTTGGTAAAGAAGGTTTTGTCCCTTCCTCTAACAGAACCCTCCTACCCAAACCTTGGCTTAACAAGTCCAGCAGGCTTGGATATATTCTACAAATTCCCAATAAATATAAGAATGAGACAAAAGGAGACAGAGAAATGTTAGCTAAAATACTGTCAGTTTCAGAAGTTGTGTTGGTCAATGGTACATACTGTGTAGAAACAAAAAACCGGATGGCTGGCTGGTTTCCTTTCAAAGATAAAATATTTCATTTCCACCCATTCTTCAGAGTGATCTGTGATTCTCAAAGCTATGCCTGCAGACACATTTAAAAAAGAATGGTTGCAAGAGGAAGATTTTAATTCAAGAACGAACTGCAAAATAGCAAACTGTTCATATTTAAGGCTAAGTAATTATATTATTTAAAAATTAAGAGGGAAATTCTAAAACTAATGTCCCAGATCATTGCAATTGAGAAACAGTGGAACCAGGACTATGGCTGCTGAGGAGAAGAGGGAATGCAGAGAGAGAGCAACAGAAGCATGTCAAGATTTTTTACTTCATTGCATTTTTTAATTGTATATTTTTATAAGACTTCATTTGATTTTTTATAATTGTATTTTATATTTTTATAATATTTCATTTGATTTGAGTGTATTTTATATTTTTTAATGTCACATTTTGGTTTCCTATAAAAGCTATACATATTTCATACCTATACACACACACACACACACACACACACATTTTCCTATCATGTAAGCTAGTACAGCACTTTGTCAAAATATATCAAAGATTTTTAAACGTTTATTTACTTCACTCCAAGAATTCTACTGCTAAGACCCCATCCTAGGAAAATACTTCAAGATACACAGATTTATATCCAGTAATGCACATGGGGGTGTTATTTAAAATAACAAAAATGATATTTCTCTAAAGATAAAATCAAAATGACCAACAGGTATATGAAAAGAGGTACAACATCATTAAGCACCAGGTAAATGCAAAGGAAAACAACTATGAGACACCACCTCACATCCATTAGGATTGCCACTACCAAAAAATCAAAAAATAACAAGCATTGGTGAGGCAGTAGAGAAGAGGGAACTCCTATATACTCTTGGTAGGAATGTGGATTTGTACAGCCATTATGGAAAACAGTATGGAGGTTTCTGAAGAAAATAAAATTAGAACTATCATACGGTCTAGCAATCTCTCTTCTGGATATATGCCCAAACACAATGAACTACTACCTTGTAAAGAATCTCTACTTCTATGTTCATTATAATATTCACAGTAGCCCAAATATGTAAACAACCCAACTGTTGATGTATGGTCAGTTAAAGATACATATGTATATCTATATATGTATATGTACATATATGTATATATACGTATGTATATATACACATACATATATAAAAAATAAAATACTATTCAGCGCCCCAAAAAGAACAAAAACTTGGATGGCCCTAGAGAAACATTACATTAAGTGAAATAAGATATACATAGAAATAAAAATATCATGTTATGTCACTTATGTGTAAAAATCTAAAAAAATTCAAATATATATGCAGAGATAGAGAACAAGTAGTTATTATGAGGGGGAAAGAAAGAGGAAATATACGTAAAAGTGTCCAAAGTATCACTAACATAGGATGAACAAGTCTAATGATCTGAAGTATAATATACGAATGAAGACTACAGGGAACAAAATTGTCCTGTATATGGGATTCATGATAAATAAGTAGATTTTAGCTGCTCTTGCTACAAAAACAAAAAATACATAGCTATGTGAAATAGATATATTAATTTGTTTCAATATAGTATCTCTTTTACTATCTATGTGTCCCATAACACATGCCGTATAATTTAAATACGTACAATGCATTTTATTTTAAAAAATAAAATAGCAAAAATCTGAAAACCACTAAAATGATCAAACATAAACAATTTTTCCTTGGAGTATGTAATGTTATGCAGCCATTAAAAATCATGTTCCTGAAGATTATTTAACAAAATTGATTAGCTCTTACCATACAAAGTTAATTTAAAAGTTATATTGTACTGCAAAACAATACATGTGAGATGATCCCAATTTTGAAAGATGTATGATAAAAAGACTGGGTGTAAACACAAAAAAAAGTTAACAACGTTTTTCTTAGTGGTAGGATTATAAATGATACGCATTTTCTCTATGTTATTGTATTTGCCAATTTAGCAACAGTGAATTTCTATTTTTATAATCATAGGTTTCATAACTTAAAATTTTAAGTTTTAGCAGAATGGGAAGGGGCAATGATAGAAATAATCATGCTGGAGTAAAATAAAATGTCTAGGTTTCATTACTTTTCGACCTCCACAGTTCCTAATGAGAAATCCAATGTCTTTCTAATTGTTTTTCCTCTGTTGGATTTTCTAATCCAACACTCAGGACTTTTTCCTTGCCCTTCATTTTCAGAAGTTTGATTAGAATATATCCTGAGGATTTCTTTGTGATGATCCTCTTTGGCATTTGCTCTGCTTCTTGAATTAGTAAATTTATACTTTTGTCAAATTTAGGAAGTTTTCTGCCTGTCCCTTCTCCAGGTCTCTGGTAACAGGAATGTCACCCACAGCTGCCTGATTCTTAGTTAATTTCTTTATTTCCTCTCTGTTGCTGATACAATTTCTCTTATTGTATCTTCCAATTCACTGATTCTTTCTTCTGTCCCTTTCATTCTTCTATGCAGCACATCCATGAGCTTTTTTTTTTTTTCTCGAATTTCATTTACATTTTTTGGTTCTAAAATTTCCACTTGGTTCTTCTTTATATCTTCTATTTCTTTATTGAGATTTATTTTATTCTTTCAAACATGTTTGTAATTTCTCTTTGCAACATTGCAAAGTGTTTGAGATAGAAGTTGTATGCCATAACATTTATTCTTTAGAGGTGTACAGTTCAGCATTTAGAACATTCACAAAATGGTGCAGCTACCACCTTTGCATAATTCCAGAACATTTGTATAATGCCAACACAAACCCCATCCCCATCAGCACTCACTCTTTATTCTCCTCTCTCTCTAGTCCCTCAACACGTTAATCTGTCACTGAATTTGCCTATTTTAATCATTTTATGTAAAAGGAATCATACAGTACATGACATTCTGTGTCTGGTTTCTTTTACCTAACATAATGTTTTCAAATCTCATCCATGTTAGAGCATGGATAAATACTTCATTTCTTTTTGTGCTAGGAAAATGTTTCATGATAAGGGCACAAACTATTCTGTTTATGCATTCATCCTTGATGGACATTTATTTTGTTTTTACTCTTCAACAAGGTTATAAACATGTTATAAACATGATGAACAATGCTATCAACATCTGTGTCAAATTTTTAAATAATCTTATACTTTTATTCCAAGAGCTAGAATCATATAGTAACTACATTTAGTTTTGAGGAACAGCCAACAAACTGATTTTCAAGATGAATGCAACATATTACAACCCCCCACAATGTAAAGTATTCTAGCTCCTCCACATCCTCATTGGCATTCTTACTGTCCCTTTTCGTATTATTGTAATCATTCTAGGGGGTGTGAGACCATATCTCACTGTGATTTTGACTTGCATTTCCTTAATGATCTTGAACATCTTTGTGTGTTGTTGAAGTGTCTTTAATATGATGCTGCTTTAAAGTTCTTGTCAGATGATACTAACACAGATTTTCATCAATTGTCTTTTTTTTCCATTCAGTTTGAGATTTTTCTAGGTCTTAGTACAACAAATGCTTCCTTATTGAAGCCTGCATATCTTGTATACTATGTTACTGTTGTGAGAAGCTGACTCTTATTAAATATGTTCATGCTGGTTTGAAATACCAGCGGCACACGTATGACTGTCCCATGCCACCTGATGCAACTGTCATAGGTGCACCACTGTTGGTTGAGAGCCATCTGGCAACAAGACAGATGAATTACAGCCCTGCAGTGAATGTGTTAAACCTTCTGACAATGCTCTGGCAGGAAAAACCAAGATGAGAGGAAGGAACTTCTCCTGCTGATGGATAGGGCTGCAAATTCAGGTTCTTCAGGTGGCCTCCACTAAGACATGGGTGGAGTGTGTGGCATTATTATCACTAGGTAGAACAAAAGTCCTCACCCTCTGTAGGCTTCCTCTGAAACCAAAACCTTTCAGAGAACCGGGATCCACTGTCACTGCCAGGTGGTTGGTGGAAGCCCAGGTTCCGCTGTCTAACACCACCCAGCAAGACGCAGCTGAAATACAGTCTTATTATATCACAACCTTATTACGGCCTAGCTTCCCTACTTGGGTGGGAGAGGGCCACAGCTTCTCTGTGGTGTTTGGATGGAGCAGCGTAGTGATCAGCTAAGTTCCCTCCCTCTTGTTCAACTGATCCTTTTCTGTCTACAGAAAGCAAGCTTTTTCTGGGTCTTTCTTATCTCTACCCATTAGCTGTTCTCAGTCACCAGCTTCTTCTGCTCTGAATCTGAGATATAAACAAACAAGAAGAAAACCCAAGGACTACATTCACTCCTCAAATACTGAGGCCCGAGCTTGCCTGCTGCCTTCTCTCCTTTCAGGCCCTTCTTGTGTTTTTTTATAACTAAAGTCCAAGAGTTTCACTAGTATCTGAAGAACAATTTTTTAAAAAATAAAGTTTTTTGTTAAATCTTAAACATAAAAGTAGCTTTAAATTGAACTATGCACTGCCTTTTCCTTCCAAAACATATGCTCATAGACTATACATTTATTCCTCAAGATGCATTGAGTCTGCTATGTGATAATCAGGTTTCTACTTGCCATCCTGTTAAATGGGACTTGCCGACCCAGTTTTGGAAGTTCCTATAACTGCTAGTTCCATTTTCCATTTCTCCCTCATTAGTGTGGCTGCCTCCAGAGAATCCCCACACCTTTTAATCTGCTACTTCAACAGTGTGCAGGCTGAGAAACCAGACAGTCGAATCTTTTGGAGATATTTTTAAACAATAGTAAACAGACCAAGAATAACACACTCTCCACATCATACACAAATTTTCCAACATTTCTCTAGGCTGCACAAAGGACCTTCTGGCTGATAATTTTTTCCTCATCTTCCAATTAATTTAAGTTGGGCATAAATGATCTCAACTAGTGCCACAGTATTTAAAGATTTATTTTACCTTCATTAAGACAGATCAAGCACGCAGTAGCCCTATGAGAAAGCAGGTGGCCTGTGCCAACTGCAGACTACCAGGTCACCCCTCTCCTAGTGACTCTATGAACCCACTACCCAGGGAGGGCCTGAGATCACAGACAAGCCAAAGCTGGGGAGCCCAAACTACTGTGCTAATTAAGCAGAAAGAATAGGTCAAATGTGGATGCCTAACAAGCACCTTGAAATCTTTTCCTATTCTATTATTGTTGGAGAATAACAACAAATAGCAATTTTCGGACGAGTCAGAGAGTCTGTTAGTTTCGGGAAGTAGGCTATGCTCAGAAACCATGCCCCACAGGCCTGCATTGCAAAATGCCTAGGCTAATAATTGCAGAATGACCCATCATAGAGCTCAGCTTCATGGGGGGGAAGACCATGTCCCTGAGTTCCACGGTGTCTGGAATCCATTCCCAATGTGAGACGGCACAGAGCTCGTACATCTGTGTTTCTGGGAGAGCAGATGCGAGTCCTGAGAAGGAGTAAGTTTAAAGTCAAAGAGTTCTAAATTTACCTCTGAGAACCACAAGTTACTGGATGCTGTCTTCATCCATTGGAATAAGGAAATTATCTCCTACTTGACTGAGTCATGATGCACTTTGGAGGGAAAGAACAGTGCAAAAGAAACACGGGTATTCATTAAACAAGCAAATTACCACTGTTGCTAATGCTTTATGCATAAGAAAAAGACCACCTCTCCATGCACCGAAAAGATACCTGATGCTGAACCAAGTCATAAGCATCTGTGGTCCAAAATGTTGAGCTGACCTTTACACCATGGGGCACATCTTTCAGCAGAGGTGGAAAGGCAGGTGCAAGGCCCCGGGCCATGGAGAGTCATTGTTTCTTCTCTAGAATAACCTGCTCACCTCTGTCTGCATCACACATTCTTCCCACTAGCTCACTGACAGTCACCCTACGACTGCCTCCAACACTAGCTCACTTATCCCCTCTCTCATCTTCCAAGTCACAGTGCTGGTTTCACGGATTTTCCCCAGACATACACGTTCTCCTAGTGTTTGGATCTTTATTATGTATGTTTTTTAGGCATCAGTTCCTTCCCTTTCAATACCATTCCCCTGCCCCTCCAAATCGTCAATCCATTCTTTTTTAAGAGATTTTTGTAAGAAAGCAACCAAGTTGTAGTTGTGATAGGGTGTTCCGTACTAAAATGGGGAGCCAGCCTACAATGGAGAGGGGCTAGAGAGATACCAGAAGGAACTGATGTGAACTGATGAGAGAGGACTCACATGTGGCAAGAGAGACCCTTCAGGGGCTGGTGAGAACCAGTGCAGAGGAGATATAGTGGCTGAATAAAAAAAAATAGTAATAATGTCTAGAGCAAGGCAAGGCACCCAGGCTCCTATGCTCCCTTTCTACAAGACAGAAAGAGACCCTCTTAGACCTCAGGATGGGGTCTCATGGTACTTCTCTCAGGAACCAGGTCAAGTGGGTGCTGGAATTCTTTCGCTATGTGAGAGTGATGAGTGCAGAAAGGAATAATTCAACAGCCGGATCTAGAGGAGGGTGGGGGGATGCCTGTCCTGGAAATAAATCTTTTATTGCAACAGCAAAACCATCTCATATATGGCCATCAAAATTTTTAGACACCTAGAAATACATCACATATATGGGGCACATGGACCTGCTCATTTACAGCAGAACCTTTTTATGGAAGCATCATTAAGCTATTTATAGTGAATAATTAAAGAGGATCTAAGTGGGCCACCACATTCCTATCTTCAGGGCTCTGGCTACTGTGGCATCATGCCTGACAATGAGATTAAAGGCTTTTCCTAAGCACCATGCTACACAAAGGCTGTCTCCAGATACTTACAAATCTACTTTTAGTTGGCATTTATATTTTACTTTTTAAAGTCAATCCAATTATGCATGGGGTGAATTGTCCACAATGTGAACTACATTGTGAGTAATTACATAAAAATTGTTTAATGCCATGCTGGCATTACAGTAGTTAGGTGGCAGGCATATGATGCAATATACGAGTAGGAAATGTGTCAGAGTGGAAAGGGCACAGTCTTTGGACCTGCACATACCACACTCTGAATCACAGCCTTGCCAGTAGTTTTGCATATAAAGTACCTAATGAACTTTGACCCCAGACATTGTGCTGCAACTGGTAGCTGTTTCAGTCATAGTCAACAGAGCACAGCCCAAACAAGGTCAGAGTTAATGGATACTTATCTTGGTTACCTTTCTCTGGTTACTAGGACAAAACACCCAACACCCAAAATGAAGGAAAGAAAGGTTTATTTAGCTCACTGTTTGTGGAGGTTTCAGTCCATAATCAGCTGGCTCCAAGGCAGGGTGGCATGGTACTGGGGCAACACTTCAAGGCAGCAACCAGAGCAAAAAGGGGAAAACAAGTCTCTTCTCCTCCCTTATAGTGTATGCAGCCTACTCACCCCCTGCCAGGATGGGTGTAGTGCTCACATAACCTCTGTGCCCTCCTCTTGCACAGGATGAGGATATTTACAAAGTAAGGATCCTGGCTCTCTGCTGAGTCTCTTCCTTAAACTTCTAAACTTCTCAAGTTGACCCAATGTATCAACCATAACAATCAACCCCTTGTCAACATGGCAAGCAGAGGCATGTCTTTAAATCAGCTTCCAGATACATGACATGCTTATTCTTAACATTTTGCAACTAGAACATTATAACACAGTTTAACAATCCTTAAGAACCAGTATTAAGTCTATCAACATGATATTACATTAGAAACATAACATTTTGTCCTTGGCCCCCCAAAGACTCATGTACATCCTTTATACAAAAGACACTTAGTTCATTTTCAAGTTGTCAAAGTCCTAACAGTTTCAGCATTGCTGCAAAGTTCAAGTCCCAAGTCTCCTCTGAGGTGGAAGGCAAACTCTTAGCTGCAAGCAACTGTACAAATACAAACAAAGTTAAACACTGCTGACATACAATGGCATAAGATAGACATTACCACTCCAAAAGTTACAAATGGGAATACAAAGCACTGGAACCTAAGCAAGTCCAAAATCCAGCAGGGCAAATGTTAAGTCCTATAGTTTCATGCTCAACATCTGAAGCAATCTGTGGCAAATTGTAAGCTCCAAAGGGCTTGTGTGGCTCCACCCCCATGGCACTTCTGGCGGTTTTAGCTCCCACAGCTTCTCTTGGATTGTCTAAAGAAATTTGCTCTCTCCATGCAAGCTTCCTTAGACAATCCATGGTCCTGGCTTTTCTAAACCTCTGGGGTCTCCACTGCACCTTTGGCTTCACCCTCACAGCTTCACACACTGCCCTCTCAGGGGTACACTGCCTGGCCTCCTAGGCCTTCTGAAATCAGGGTGGAAGTCTTTTTAACCTCAGAACCCTTCCATTTTGTATGTACCTAAGACCAGCACCATGTGGATGATGCCAAAATCTGCTGCCATCTGGAGCAGAAACCAGGCTTTCCTCTCTCTTGGCTGTAGGGGTCGAGTGCCTGGATCACTGGGCACTCTGAATCTGAATGTGAGGAACAAATTCTCTATGCTGCCACCATTCTGGAACCTCATGGGGCCTCCACTGACATTGTGGAACATGGTGCTATGAGGTACCAAAGTCTTTCACTTTTGCAGTTTTGGGGTTGCAAAGCATGGGAATCCACTGCTTCCCAAGATGCCCACAGGCCATCTTTTTTATTTTTGGGTTCCTTATTGGCAATCAAGATCTCAACTCTATCTTCACAGTCCATAACTTTACTGGAGCTTCCTTTCTGGCCAAACTCACTGTGTTTTAAATCATCCTGATGGGCTCTTTGCTCTTGATTCACAACATAAATCTGGGAAAAAGCCCCCCAACAATAGTAATGCCACTGCCTCAATATAAGACTGCCTTGAAATTTCTTTTGCCAGATTAGTTAGTCCACCAACCTTAACCTCCATCTCAGGCAAAGTCTCTAGACACGAGCAAAATGCAGACAAACTTTCTGCCAAGCCATAACATACAGCATTTGGAGTCCAACAACAAATTCAGTCCTTTTTCCCAGCAGAAACCTCCCGAGTCTGATCTTTACTGGTTTTCTGGTCTTCTGAGCTGTGAATAGAATCTCCCATACAGAACAACCTAAGCTGTTTCAGGGCTACACTTTCAGGCAACATCTCTGAACCTTTCTAAATTCTTTCTGCAAGCCATTCTCAAAGCCTCTTGAATCACATGGCCAGGTATAGTCACAGCAACAACTCCATTCCTCTGGTACCAAATTCTGTCTTGGTTACTTTTCCCTGATTACTAGGACAAAACACCCAACACCCAAAATGAAGGAAAGAAAAGTTTATTTAGCTCACTGTTTGTGGAGGTTTCAGTCCATAATCAGCTGGCTCCAAGGCAGGGTGGCATGGCACGGGGGCAACACTTCAAGGCAGCAACCAGAGAAAAAGAGGACAGAGCAAGCCTCTTTGCCTCCCTTATATTGCACACAGGCCACCCCCTCCAAGGCAGGCGTAGCACTCACAAAATCTCTGTGCCCTCTTCTTGCACAGGATGAGGATATCTACAAAGTAAGAATCCTGGCTCCCTGCTGAGTCTCTTCCTTAAACTTCCAAAATTCTCAAGTTGATACAATGTATCAACCATAACAATACTCTTAGAGATACTCTACTCTAACACCTATTGTCTTAGTTACTTTTCTCTCGTTGCCGAGACAAAATACCTGATGACCAAAATTAGGGAAGGAAAGGTTTATTCTTACAGTTTCTTGGGAGTTTCAGTCCATTAGTTGGCTCCAAGTCTGCATGGGGTGGCGGGGCTACAGTGCATGGTGGCTGCAAGCCATAAGGCGCGCTGGCAAGAGAGAGGGAGACAGGAAGGAAGCGGAAGACCCGCCTTCCCTTACACTGTACGTCGGCTCCACCCCTGGGCGGGTACAACAGTCACGTCATCAGTCCTGGCGCTAGACAACAAACTGATCACAAGCGTCAGACTCAGCCCCATCACAAGTATGTGAGGACTTGGGGGTACATAGTATACCCAATACACCTATAGAGGTAAACTCAGAAACAAACCCTAACCTCCTGTGTAAATCCCTATCCCAGGAGCCCTGCTGTGTTTACTCATCCCTAACCGGGACCTTCTTCCTTCTCTGGCAGGTGTAGTTCTCCACCTGTGCACGTGAACATCTGCTTACATTACTCATGCTCCTGGAAAGCCACCTTTTCCCAACCTCAAATTGACACCTGTTAAAATCTTCCCTCTACTTCATGGCTCCACTTCAAGAACACCCCCAAATACAAGGCCTTCCTACTCCCCTCTCTGCATTGACCACACCCTCCATGGTGACTGTAAGTACATTACAGCAAGACAGGAAAGAATCCATCCTCTCTCTGAATTTAGCCCAGCTGTTTGGTTAGAATGTTGCCTATGCTCCGAGCACATGAAATAATGGAAAGAAACTAATGCATGGTCATTTTTTGTTTATTTATTGGTAAGAAAACTTTCGCTGTCATCTGCAGTGACTTCAAATTAAGGTATGACACAGTGGAAAATTCTTTCAGACTTGTCCACGTATATGATGTGAAGCCAGGAAATCATTTTAACTGTCACAGCCACTACAATGAATTCGACATGAACCACTGAGAATACCCTGAGCAAAAATTCTGCATTTTTCTACAGAACTTGTTGGCAAATGACATAAATTATTATCTGTCTTGATTGTGAAAATGAACATGGTCCACAAATTCTAACTTTTCTCTCTGAAATTTTAAAAAATAGATATTACTGAAATATTTCTCTTTCACCAACACAATTTAAGTACTACTTCATCACATATTAGAATTTTACTTATGCTGTAGTAGGACCTACTGGGGTCTCCATTCTGTTCCACTGATGTATGTATGAACAGTATCCTCAGTTTCCATGGGGATTGGTTACAGGTCCCTTTGTAGATAAAGAAGTCTGCGGATGTTCAAGTCTCTTATGAGAAATGGTTCAGCATATGCATAGTATTCTCTTGTGCATTTTATCTCCAGACCACTTACAATACCAACTATAATGCAATTGATAGGTAAATAGTTGTTGCACAGTATTATTCGTGAATAAATAAGAAAAAGGTCTGCACAGGATCATACATATACAATTATTTTTCAAATATTTTCAATTCACGGTTGGTTGAATACATAAATGAGATTCTATACATACAGAGGATCCACTGCATCTGGCTATCATAGTGATTTGATCATAGTAGCTGTTACACAGTACTATGCTTTAATGATTGATAAGGAGAGTATCTGATTCCCTTTCAGTATTGTTTTTGACTTCAATAAATGGTGCTGGCACTTCAGATGTCTGTTTGGAACAAAATTAATTTGGTTCCTTTTCTTACCCCAGATATAAAAATAAACGATAAATTAAATGTCAAAAATAAACCAACAGGCTCTAAAAGAAGATCCAGGGAAGGGACTATATGTACAATCTAGTGGTGGATGCAGACAGAAATCCAAACTATACAAAAATATAAAACAAAAATGTACATTTCGCTTTATGAAAATTTAAAACTTCTATAAAACAAAACACATCCTAAGCATGGAACATAAATAGGTAGATCTGGGGAAATATTTGTAATAAAATTTTTAAGTAATATGCTAATATTGATAATATAGCTTTTTTAAGAAATTGGTAAGAAAAACCACATAGAAGGAAATGTAAAAGATATAAATAATTCCCAAAAAGCTGACATCCAAAAGATCAAGCATATGGAAAGATATCCAAACTCAACCTTTGTATCCAAATTACCAAAATACATAAAAAGATGAGCACTGACAGAGATGTCAGAAAAGGACACTCTCATAAATTGCTAGTGGCAATTGCTATAAAAATTTTAGAAGCAATCTGGCAACATTTATTGCTAAAGAAAAACTTTGATGAGATCCCAAATGCTGTAACATTTTCTTTAAAATACCACCACAAAAGAAAAAATGTACAAAGATATCTTTACTACATTATTCTTCCTAATGACAAAAATAAACTAAATGAATGTTTATTAATATATTAACAACAGAATAACTGGTGATGGGTAAATATGCTAGTGTACTATGTAGCCATTGTTAAATTAGAGCAATACACCTTGAACTGAAGGAATTTCTATGAAATTTTGTTGAAGCAGAAAATTAAGGTACAGAAAAGTGTGTTTTAATATACAACTGAACAAAGTAGTCAGTTAGTCTCAATTCCTTACATGTTTATACATTCATATGTGGTTATCTGAACATAGAAAAAAGTATGAGGACGCATACCAAGTAATTAACATGGGTTACCAAGGGTAATGAAAGGGAAATAAGTGAAATCAGAGGGGAAAAAATCAAATAACAAAAAATCAGATGATCAAATAAATGTATCCATATATAAGTGTAAGGTTATTAGAAAAATAGAATCTGGTTAGTTTTGTTTGTATCAATCTATAGGGATGGCAAGACTATTGTTGAAGTAGAAAGACAAATTGCCGAGTAATGTGAAAAACAATAAATCTGTTTAGACAAAAACAGAGCACCAGGATATATATAAATATACTTATTTAATTGATGGAGAAAGATTTTAACATATATGTACTCAGCTATTAACAAAGATTATCTCAAGAACATTGTGCTGGATCAGAAAGAGTGTTAGATCAATAACTTTGTCCAGATATGATCTTTGTACCAACTTGCTCCACTTAGTAAGGCAAACATGTACTGCTTCTATAACTAAAACTATCAAATAAAGAAATTTATTTTCCAGAAGAGGGAAAAATGATGACACAAAATAGGTAATACACCCTGAGATTTTTATTTCACATCATCTTAGCATCTGCCACTGCTACACTCCTACACTGAAGAGGTATTGCATCATCACGCTGGACATAGGTACACCATTCCTATCCATGGGCTTCAATAAATGACACACAGCCCTTCCCAGAAAGTACTAGAGGTTCTGTCAACTGGCATCACTGGCTTACAGATATCATGTCCAAGTCAGTCTTTATTGTGGGCTCCTAATTATGATGCTTGGGAGAATACAAAAGTTTTAATTTTAAAAATTGGGAGGATGTACTCAAAATATTAGAAACGTTAGAAAACTACCTCAATATTGTAAAGTTCACACATGAAAAGCCCACAGTGAATATCACAGTGATAAAAGACTGAAAGCTTTTCCTCCAAGATCACTGCAAGACAAGGACATCCACTCTTACAATCTCTATGAAATAAAATTAGAAATACTAGACATAGCAAATAGACAAGAAAAAGAAAAGGTACTCAAATGGGAAGAGAGGAAGTAAAGCCCTATCCTTTGACTTTGATAATGACATGATTTTGTATACAAAAACCCCAAAAGATTCCAATAAAAATAAAATCAGGATAAATTTAGCAAAGTGATAGAACACAAAGAAGTCACAAAAAAATCAATTGTATTTCAATATAGAACAATGAACAATTCAAGAATAAAATTTAAGAAAACAATTCCATCATAACAAATAAAATATTTAGGAATTAATCAAGGAAGCAAACACTTATATGCTGAAAACTACAAAACATTACTGAAAGAAATTTTAAAAGGCACACACAAATGAAAAGACATCCTACATTTATCAATTAGAAGATTACCCAAAACAATCTATAACTACAATGTAATCCCTAATGGTACCTTTTGCAAAAGCAGAAAAATCCATCCTAAAGTTGATGATGAATTACAAAGAATGCCAAATACCTAAAATAACTTTTAAAAAGAACAAATTGGAGTTTTTTCACATTCTGATTTCAAAACTAATTACAAAGCTATAATAATGAAAACCATAGGGCACAAGACAGACTTATAAGCCAATGGAACCGGGGATATAGCCTAGCAGCACAGTGCCTGCCTGGCAAGCCTGAGATCATGAGTTCAATCCCTAGCATCACACACACACACACACACACACACACACACACACACACAAATAAAGCAACAGAATAGAACAAGAAAGTACAAGTACATGGTCAAATACTTTTTAACAAGGATACCAAGTCTATTCAAAGGTAAAAGATAATCTTTTCAACAAATGGTGCTGTGAAAACAGGATAGCCACATGAAAAAGAATTATACTGAGCCCCTGACTAATACATACAAAAATTAATTCAAAGTGAATCAAAGACCTAAATGTAACAATTTACACTATAAAATTCTTAGAAGAAAACACAAGAGAAAAGTTTTATAACTTCAGGTGTGTAATGATTTATTGGCTATGACACCAAAAGCACAAGCAACAAAAATATGAAATAGGCAGACTAAATTCAAAAATTTCTTAAAACCTATGCATCAAAGGACATAATCATCATATGGAAAAAGTAATCTATGGGATAATTGCAAGTCATATATCTAACATGGAATTAATATTCAGAAAATACAAAGAACTCAACAACAGAAAGTAAATAACCTGGCTAAAAATGAGCAGAGCCTTCAAGTGCACTGTTCTCCAAAGAAAATGTACAAATGGCCACTAAGCACATAAAAAGGTATCTATTAATGTTTACACCATTAATCATTAGGGAAATACAAACCAAAACCATAACAAGCTATGAACTCACATCAAGCAGAATGACTAGTATAAAAAAGTAGGTATATCGCAGTGATATACTATGTACCCCCCAAGTCCTCATATAATTTTGATGGGGCTGAGTTATTGGTTTGTTATTGGTTTGTTGTCTGGCATGGGATTGGCAATATGAGTGCTGTGCCTACCCGGGGGTGGAGCCGACATACAGTGTAACGGAAGGTGGGTCTTCCTCTTGCTGGCTTCCAGGCTTCCGCCCTCTCTCTCTCTCACCAGCGCCTTGCAGCTTGCTGCCGCCATGAATGCCAGCCCCGCCACACCATGCTGCCTTGGAGCCAGCTAAGTAAGGATTAAAACTCCCAAGAAACTATAAGAATAAACCTTTCCTTCCCTAATTTTGGGCATCAGGTATTTTGTCCCGGCAATGAGTGAAAAGTAATTAAGACAGTAGGGAATAAAAATTACTGACAAAGATGTGGTAAAATTGGAATCCTCACCCACTGTTGGGATGAATGGAAAAAGAGAACAGCCATCATGGAAAGTATTATGGCAGTTTCTCAATAAATTAAAAAAGCAGAATTATCATAGAAATTACCCCATGATCTGGCAATCCCACTTCTGAATGTGTATCCAAAAAATCTTCAGTAAGGTCTCAAA
>RJWM01034510.1:0-19620 GCA_004363535.1 Dasyprocta punctata | reverse complement strand
GAATATCCCAGACTTGAGTCACATTGATAAAGGAAGCCAGGGTGATATGAAAGGAGCCCTAAAAAGCTAAGTTTCAATCATAGCCCAATTTCAGGCACCTTTCTTACCTGAGCCTCCATTTTGTCATCTGTGAAATGGGCATGATGACCCTGCAGACCCTCCTTCCAGCCCGAGGTGACTGTCCAGTCTCTCTCCCTTCTAACCCCACTCAGGCAATGACTACATTGTCCCCCGGCACTGCCCAGAACTGGCCGAGATGAGCCGAGTGTCCATACGCATCCTGGATGAGCTGGTGCTGCCCTTCCAGGAGCTGCAGATCGATGACAATGAGTACGCCTGCCTCAAAGCCATCATCTTCTTTGACCCAGGTACCGTCCTCACCTCCTAACCCAGTGGTGGTGAAACTTTGAACGATACAAACAACTCACTGTGGCCTGCATGCCATAGGTTCGCCACCACTGTCCTAACCCATCCTTGGTGCCCCAGACCTTCTGTTAGACTTCTGCTGGATTCACACCCTATCATAGTGTCATGACGCCAGGAGAGGTCATTTTATCAGCCCCATTGTATAGATGAGGCAAATCGAGGTTCAAAGAGATGACAGAACTTGTCAAGGCCCTGACTCCAAAGGCCTAGACTGTTCTTTCCCTCCTTTCCCTTCTCCCCTTCCTCCTTTTTCCCCCTTAACTCCATATTCCTTTTCTTTTACCTTTGTTTCTTTTCCTTAAAAAATTTTTTATCAAGATAAAGTCTCTACAAACTGACATTACACCAACCTGGGCTACAAAGTGAGTTCAAGGCCAGCCTGAACTGCATGATGAGACCCTGTCTCAAAAAATAGGGCCGGGGATTTAGCTCAGTGGTGTAAGCACCTGCCTGGCAGGCGTGAGGTTGTGAGTTCAATCCCCGGTACCAAAAAAAAAAAAAAAAAGGGTGGGGTGAGGTGGGGAGAATAAGCTGACATTGCAAATAGCTCTCCTCAACACACCTGACTTTTCCAACCTGAAGCCTATGCCCTAGGATATACATTTCTGATTCTTTTAACTATTTCTTTTGCTGTTACCTTCACAGTTTGAAAAACTGCTAAGCATTCTGTTTCTCATCTTGTTTTGTTTTTGTGGAGCGAGGGATAGAACTGAGGTCCTCGCACATGCCAGCGAGTCCTCTGCCGCTGAGCGCCCCATCCCTGCAGTTCTTGGTTTATCCATTCTGGATCATGTATTTCCACCTATTCTGACTATGGAATTCGTGTTCACCCATCACTGTTCCCATCTTTCCCTCCCCACATTCCCCGTGGAATTTTATTGCTGTTTTGTGTCTGGTTGATTACCTTTGCAGCTCTCCAATATGTTTCCGCACTTTATTTCTGGTCCTCTCTGCTGCGGGCAGTGTCTCCTAACCTTGAACATAGCAGGAGAAAATACTGCACCCACCCGGCCTTTGCTTTTCTCTCCTCTCCCCATTCCATCTATTCACTTTTACGCCTACTTACTTTTTTTTTTTAACGAAACATCTTTATAGTCACACCTTTGTGCCAAGCCTGCTTTCACTTCCCAGTGCCAGAGACTCATATGCCTCCCTCCCCTCTCACATGTCAGAGAGGACCTACTGTGTGCCAGGCATTGTCAAGGTACAGATCACTTCTGGTAGTAACAGCAATGAAGATGAAAATGACCCCTGTTTGTGAAATGCTCACGGAAGCATGGTTTAAACACTTTCGGAAGATTATCTTACTAACTGATGTAGGAATTGCTGTGGGCTTCATTTTGCAAATAAGGAAATTGAAGCACAGGGTGACCAATCCGCTTGACCAAGGTCACACAGTTGGGAAATGATAGCGCGCTTTGATTTGAACTTCAGACACTCATCAATCTATACCTAGCTATCTCTCAAGCCCAGGTTCTTACCTTCTACACACTATTCCCTAATTCTTGGAGGGTGAGATTTCTGGTTCTGGTTTTGCTGAGAGTCTGGCCTAGGCTGAGTGTTCTGCAGTGCTTGGCACAAGGCTGGGAAGGAAGAGAATGCTCCGTAGCACATGCGGAGTTAGTGTAGGTTTATGGTGCTGAGTCAGAGTCCACAGCCTGCTTGAGAAGGCAGGGGACTTAATCCAGGCCTGGTATGTAGGAGATGCTCAAGGAGAGTTTGTTGCCTGAATGATAGGCAATGAAGAAAGCCCATTGGAAACAAGGGTAAACTCTTTTTCTGCCACTTCCTTTGCTCATAATTATTTTCATGGAAGTTGAGATTAAAGTGTGAAAAGTTAAGTATTAAATTAAGGATATAGAATGTATTCACTACTTTTTTGTGTGTGTGTTCATTCTTTCCTCCCTCTCTCCATCCCTTCCTCCAGTTATCTAGTCAATAGATATTGACTATGATAGAGTGCGTGGTGTGTTACTCAGTTTAAAATGGCAGATAAAGACATGTGCCTGCTCACACAGTGCTCGCGGTCTAACCAAAGGGGTAATTCCAGCCCGTGTGGTCAGCAGTGATGGAGGAAACTTAGGGACGTGATGGTCATGTAATGTGGACCTAGAGGGCAGGTTAGAGAGGTTCCTGGAGCTGGTGAAGCCTCAGCTGAGTCGCAGATGACAGGAGCAGCAGGCAGGGAAAGGGAGAGAGGCCCAACATGGCAGAGGCAGTGTGTGCCGGGGTCTGGCTCATGGGACCTCAACTGTGGGTCAGGAAACCAAAGTCAACCTCCTGGCTCTGCCAACAGCTGGCTATGTGACCCGAGGCAAGTCCTTTCCTTATCCCATGCCTCAGTTTCCCTATGTGTAAGATGAGTGTGCCCTACTGGGTCTTTTCCTGAGACCCCACCGTTGTCTCCTATCCCTCACTCCTGCGCTTGTTATCTTAGGAGGAAACATGACCAAAACATTTTTTTATCCAGATCTGGGAAGGCACTGTCTGTGCTAGCATGCTCTGGTGGTTGAACACCCTGAATCTTTGTTCCAGCACTGCTGTCAACTCTCCATCCAGCATTGGGTCACTAAGCCCCCCAACCTGGGCCCCACCAATCAGGGGACATCTGGGTCCCGCTTATCTTTCTGCCATTCCCTCCCACTGCAGATGCCAAGGGGCTGAGCGACCCAGGCAAGATCAAGCGGCTGCGCTCGCAGGTCCAGGTGAGCTTGGAGGACTACATCAATGACCGCCAGTATGACTCGCGCGGCCGCTTCGGTGAGCTGCTGCTGCTGCTGCCCACGCTGCAGAGTATCACCTGGCAGATGATCGAGCAGATCCAGTTCATCAAGCTCTTTGGCATGGCCAAGATCGACAACCTGCTGCAGGAGATGCTGCTGGGAGGTCCGTACGGCCCCGGAGGGGTGCTGGGGGCACCTGTCCAGGAAACGATCCTTGTGCAAACCTGAGCTCGCCTCCATTACCTCCTCAGTGTGTGGCTCTGGACAAGTTGCTTAATCTGCCTGGCTCTCAGTTTCCTCATCAGAAGAATAGGAACAAGGACAGAAGTCTATTAGTTTAGGCTCTGAGAGTCTAGCATATGCCAGTCACTGTTTAAAGTACTGGAGGATCAGCAGAGAACAGGCTGTCTGTCTTCCATCAGGGTGTGTGTATGTGTGTACCTACGCATGTGCAGGTGTGTGTGTGTGCAAAAGGCTTATAAGGAACAGACGATAACCAAGTACACAATAAAGAAGGTAACTTTAGATTTTTAAATAAACAGGTGTATGATAGTTTAACCAAAAAGAGTCCTTATTAGATGAGTTGGCCAAAGGAGACCTCACTAAAGGGGTGACTTTTGTGCTGAGACCTGGTGGCCAAAAGGAAACAGAAGCCAAGAGAAGAGCACTCCAAGCAGAAGTAACTAGTTCTAGACCCTGCAGCAGGAGGTTATGTGTTTGAGAAGGAAGGGCAAAGTTGTGAAATGGTAGAGTTGTACAACATAAAGACAGAGATTAGGGAAAAACAAAATTGTAAACGTATGACTTCATAGGCCATGGTCAAAAATTGCACCTATTGTAAAAACAATCAGACTAATGTTTCAAACAAATGACTCTGATTGTTGGGTAGAGAGTAAATTTTAAATTTCAGGGGCAGAAGGCAGAAGCCAGAGAGCCCTGGGAACATTACTATCTCTAGTCACAGGAAGGGCAGGGGAGGCTTGGATCATGGAAGCAGAGCAGAGCAGGCAAACTCGATCATCTCCAGTATTCAGAGGAAGAACTCACAGAATGTGCTGATGGACCAGAGGTAGGGACTGACGGGGACAGGAAAAGTCAAGGGCGAAGTCTACATTTTTGCTTTGGGTGGCAGAAACGATGATGGAGTAATTTACTGAGATATGGAACACTGAGTAAACCAGCTCGGGGCTGGCTTTGGGGGTGGCGGCCAAGGTGTCCCCAAGAGATTCATTAAGTGGATTTAAGTGGAACCTGAAGCTATTAGGTATCCACGCTGAGCCATCAAGGTGGCAGCTAAATGCCCAAGTCTGAGGCTCAAATTCAAGGTGAAGGCAGCACTGTGACTTTCCAGCATTTAGGAGTCACAAGAACAGGGGAGGCCAGGGAAAGCTGTTGAGGAAGATTAGCCAGAGAGACGAGAGAAAAGCAGAAAATTCTGGAACACAAGAGAAGAGTGCGTTTTCAGGGAGAAAGAACATTTTATGGAGTTAAATTCAACTGAGATGGGGAAGACGGGGAGAGGGAAGGAAGTGACCACGGCAGCTCTTGGCGCCTGTGTAGAGCAGGGTCAGAGGATTAGGAGAATGCAAGCCAGACTGAGGTGTCACAGAGTGAGGGGGTGGGGAAGTAGACAAGCGGAGTCACGGCAGACGACCCTGTGAAAATGTGCTGGGAGGGAGCCAAGGAGGACCTCAAGCAGAGCATCATAGTGATGGGCCCTGGAATCCTGGCTGGATTAAACTAAATGACAAATAAAGATGGGGTGAGAGTTGGTG
Source organism: Dasyprocta punctata (assembly GCA_004363535.1). Classification (NCBI taxonomy): domain Eukaryota; kingdom Metazoa; phylum Chordata; class Mammalia; order Rodentia; family Dasyproctidae; genus Dasyprocta; species Dasyprocta punctata. The sequence continues at coordinate 14,696 of RJWM01034510.1, read as the reverse complement.
AGAAGCAGGAGCAAATGGATCACCTCAGGAAGCCTAAAGGGCTTCTTCTGGCTGGCCCTGGATGGGGTGAGCTAGAAGGATGGAAGGAGAAACCGAAGTGCAGAAGATTGAACTGGGGGCTTTGGAGGAGCTGTAGGTAGCGGTAAGGAAGGGCAACTTTTCTCAGCCTGAGCACTACTGATGTTTGGGACTGGATGCTTCTTGGTTGTGGGACATTTTTGTGCATTGTTTAGCTCCATCTCTAGCCTCTACCTGTGAGACACCAGCAGTGCTTCTGTAGTGGTGACAACCAAAAATGTCCACAGATATGTGGACATGTCTCCCAAGGGGTTCAAAATTATCCCCAATTATCTCCAACCACTGTCAATCACTGGTGGCAATTTTTTCCCTTCAGTATGGGAGATTGAACCAAGGCCTTTGCACTGAGCTGCGTCCTCAGCCTTCTTCATTTTTAATTTTTATTTTGAGACAGAATCTTGCTAAATCCCTCAGTTGTCCAGGGTGAGGCTCAAACTTGCAATCCTCCTGCCTCAGCCTCCCAGGGAGTTCAGATTACAAGCATGTACCACCACCTCCAACCAGTAGCTTATTTCACTTTCATATGGGCCCTGTGAATATGGGGTTGTTATGAATCAGGTGTCATTGGGTTTGGCATTAGGATCTTGTGGTCTGTTGCCAGATAAACTTAGGTAAATTAATCTCTCTGGATACATTATCTTTTTTTTTTTTTGGTACCAGGAATCGAACTCAGAGCCTCACACTTGCCAGGCAAGTGCTATGCCATGGAACTACATCCCTGGCCCTGGATACATTATCTTATCTGTAGAATGGGATAATAATGGTATCTGCCCTTGAAAATTAAATTATATAAAACATGAGAAGAGCTATAAACTAGTACCTGGCTTATGTTAGATGCTCAATAATTGTTAGTTATCCTTGAAACAAAGAATAGAAGGCTATTTATTACAAGGCTTAAAATTCCATCAAAATTATATCAATGACCACAGTCTATTACACACTCTTTGTTTTTATCACTCCCTGACTCCTGTTGATCATTTACTGTATTCTGGACACTTTCTAGGCCCTCAGAGAAAAAGAAAAATGCAACTATAATTGTACTAATCACAGGCAGAAGTGGTTGTTTCCAAAAGGTGCATTACAGATAAATTACTATGGGAATTCCAGGGAAGGAAGAGAAGGAGAGTAGGAAGAATAAAAAAGAAGCTCCCAAAAAGAGAAAATATCTGAGTGGGGTTTGGGCTTACAGACCTGGCAGAGGGTAGAGAAGGCATCTCTGGTGGACAAAGCAAGGTGAGCAAAAACAGAGATAGGAAAATACAAGGAAAAGTAGACGCTCCAGGTGGTTAGCTTGGCTAAAGCAGAGGTGTGAAGGACGAAGCAGAGAGAGAGGACTTGAGGTCAAGGACTGACCTGTCAAGGAGCTTTGAGAACCATTGCTTAAACCCATCATATCACTATGCAGCCAACACACTATTTATTATAATTTGAATGGTCTCAGAGCTCCTTACATGCTCCTTGTTTCTTTGAAAGCACACTTGTCCTCTGGGTCTCTTACATCTTCTCAGTAGCCCCCGAAAACCTGTGGGCTTGAATGGTAAACTCTGGTTTACTAACCCAGGACCGGAAGCCACACAGGTTCTGGCAGGGTTGAGGGAGATTTGTCACACCTGCGGAAGATGGTGACTCTAGGCCCACAGTCCTTAGCCTTGACTCTCCTTCTCGATCCACCTCTTCTCTCTCTGCAGGGTCCTCCAGCGATGCACCCCATGCTCACCACCCGCTGCACCCTCACCTGATGCAGGAACACATGGGCACCAATGTCATTGTTGCCAACACAATGCCCGCTCACCTCAGCAACGGACAGATGTGTGAGTGGCCCCAACCCAGGGGGCAGGCAGGTGGGCAACATGGGCTCTCCCCTCAAGGGGTGAGGATGGGGGGTGGGGGAGGAGGCAGGACAAGGCTGAGTCTAGAGGTGAAACTGGGGTTCAGCTGTGCTCTGTGTTCCGGGCTAGAGAATGAGGGTGAGGTCCTCTGTTTGTTAAAGTTGTTTATTCGGTGAGGGTGTATCTTCAGTGGGATGACTGGCAACCTCCACTAAATGTAGCTGTACTTGGGATGAGCCAGTCGATTGGATGTACCAGGTTACTACTGGGTGAGAAGTCCACTAGGTGACATTAGGTCAGAATGTTCATTGAAGTAAAGCTGCCCAACTGAGTAAGGCTGTCTTGGAGGAGACTGTCATTTGGGTAGGGATGTCCACTGGACTAGACCTCCGAGGTGAAATCTCCCATTGGACACAGCTCTTCAGACAGTAAGATCATCAGTGGGGTGCAGTGGTCCACTCAGATGAAATGGCATTTCACTGAAGTTGTTCTTTGGGAAAACTGTTCATTGAATGGAGTTAGCCATACCTGTGGAGGGATCAGAACCAATTAGTTTCTGTTATTCACTTCCTAACTATCAAAGAAATGGTACTTTTTGTGCCAGTTAACCCCAGATTCCATCAACTGCTACTCTTTGTCCCAAGAAAGATCATCCCTATTAAACATCTCATTGGGGATGTCACAGTCAATCTGACCCGGGCCCTGGTTTTGGGAGAAGCCACCTACACGTCCATATGAAATGGCAGAGGAGATGGGTTGTCGGACCTTCCAGGCCACACAGAATTTAAATGTTATGATTTGGAGCTTGTAGAAGGATCAAGCCATGAGAGATCTTAGACATTATCTAATGTCACTCATTCATTTTATAAAAGAGGAAATTAAGTATCAGAGAAAAGAAAGAACTTTTCTAGAGTTCTGCATTTACTCCTGCAAAGCCTGGAATCTTGAGCAGCTTCTGTTTCTTTGTCCCTTCAGCCACTCCTGAGACTCCACAACCCTCACCGCCAGGTGGCTCAGGGTCTGAGCCCTACAAACTCCTGCCAGGAGCCATCGCCACGATCGTCAAGCCGCCATCTGCTATACCCCAGCCGACCATCACCAAGCAGGAAGTCATCTAGCAAGCTGCCAGGGGCCGGGGCCTCTGCCGGCTCACCCCAGCCCCCTCATAGAATGCCTGGTGACCACTTGGTCACGGTCAAGAAAGGCATGACAAGAGGACCAGTTCCAGAGCAGGAATGGAGAGGGGGAAGAGCCCAGGAACATGGGCTGGGGGCCACATCCTATCGCCACCCTTGCCCCTGAGCTCTGGGTGATAGGGCTTTGACTCGGGGAGACACCAGCTGGAAAGCCTTCTGCTGCCTTGGACAACTTTCCTCATGTTGAAGCCACCACCTTCACCTTCATCTAAACCCCAGCTTCTTCACCCACTCAGGACAGCTGACTGGAGATGCTATGGGACCTTGCTTAGCCACAGCTCTCTCTCCCCCAAGCTGGGACTCTGCTCTCCCCTCCCAGTAATTGTCATGGTGTCCAGTCCCAGCCCTGTGAGGGTGGGTTGGGTCGTGACACCTTACTGCTCCTTCTTCTACTACCCCCACCTCACATTCCCCTTTCCGCCCTCAGCTGTCACTTTCCTTGGCCACCCTTTCCTCTCCAGTGCCACCTCTCTGGAGGCTGAGGAAGACTTGGAAGCCATTCCCCCGGCATCCCTGGAATACTCTGTAAGCACTGACTGGGGCTAGGCCGAGGCAGGAGACTGCTGGCAGCAGGACGCCATCCCTGCTCCTCTGGCCCTGCTACGCTTCCCTTCTTCAAACACTGGGGTGGGCACTCGGAGTGATGGTCCATGTGGGCTTCGAGCAATAAGCGAATGATCCAAGGTTAACAACTGCAATGGGACTTGGGGGAGGGTGGGAGTGTGGGGCCTTGAATGCCATACTGAGGCCAGGAGTACGTGTTGAGGGATGGCCCAGGCTGTCAGATGGATACAGCATCCTTCAAAGGGTGGATGGTTGGGAGGGAGCAGCAAGTCAGATGGGGCTCAAGATGTAATGAGAGTGAGAGGGTTGGGATGTAAAGGAGGGGGCAGATGATCCTCAGGTCAGAGTGATATCAATTATTCCAGCCCTGTCTCAAGCCCTTCCTCATGCCCAGGCACTATCTCAAGCATCTCACATCCAGTGTCTCATGGAACCCTCTCTGTTACCTAGAGACTGTTTCCGAAGATGTAAGTGAGTTCTAAGAGGTTAAGGGATTTTTCAAACTGAAACTCATACAGGTAGTGAGTGACTGAGTCAGGCCATGAACCCAGGTCTCCCTGGATCAGAATAAGGACCCCTGTGTTCACTGTGATCCCATCGAGGGACTCTCTGGTCCTTCACCAGCCTCAGAACCCAAAGGTTCATCTTTCTAGAAGTCCTGCCCTCTCCCAGGACTAAGATGGGCCTGAGGCTGCACTCAAGTCCAGTGAAGGTCCAGAATCCTCTTTGCTGACAATTATGAAGGCAAATTCATGACTCTTGACCTCTTTTCTCTCTTCGTTCCCCAACTCTGGCAGAGGAGCTGTAGGGGTTTCGTTCCTGGGAGCCAAACCAATCTGGTCTGTCAGTCTGATGGATGGATGAAGGGTCAGGGAGGGATTATAAAGTCTGACTGTGAGGATTGCTCAGGGGAGGATCATTCAAGGTACATTCTGGAAACATTAAACCCCAGGATAGAGCAGCCAGCACCTCATCTTTATAGAATCTTTGTTTTGGTACCGGCAATCAAATTCAAGACCTTGCACTTGCCAGGCAGATGCAGCACCACTGAGCTATATCCCTGACCCGATCCCTATAGACTCTTGATTTTTGGGGGGAATTCTGAAAAATGCCACTGATCAATGGGACTAAAAGGAATGTGTCCTAAGACTGTAGGTGTGATTAGGTAAGAGAGTGAGCTGTTAAGTTGATTGCATACGCTCCGCCCAAGGTTGACCCTTCTGAATGAATGGGGAACTGTTTCCAGTACCCATATATTCCACCATTAGTGATTGTTTCTCGTGGCAAGAGAGGTATGGAGAAGTATTGGGGCCGTGTTTCAGAGGAGTCTGCATCCCGGGGATGTCAGGATTGGCCTCCCCACTCCAGCAAGCCAAGTCTCAGATTCCAAGAACAACCACTCCCTACTCAAGAGCTCTCAAGCTTTCCCCAGCCACCCTCACTCCAGTGCTCCAGAATTCCCAGCCAAATGGCTCGGTCCAGTCTGCATGAGGCAGGGAAACTGGAATCATTCTGGTCATTCCCACTCTTCATCCAGTCCCCCTGGCACCAGTGTCACTCAGGCCTCTGTCATGGGAGTAAAGTTGAGACAATTGCCCACAGAGTGGAGTAATGGTGGCCTTTAACAGTAGAAATCTTCTGGGGGCAGGAGCTCGGTTCTCTGCCCCTAGTCCACCCTTTCTGGAGGAGAAATCCATTCTACTTTAATAACTTTATTCCAATGCAAGAAACACAAAATAAAGAAAAGTTTACTTTTCTGATTCTAAGCTGAGGATACTACACTGGAATTTTTTTAGCCCAAATTGTGATCCCAAAACCTTACATCTGATGTACTAAATAGGGTTGGTGGAAGGCAAGTGTGGACACTATAGTAATTCCTTCACCGAGACACCTTTTCAAGGAGTTCTCAGGAACATCCAGAATCCATACAGCTCTCAGGAGAGGAGAGGGCTGCAGCTAGATGCTCCTCAGTTTCTCACAAAGGCCAAGCCAATCGCCTTTGCCAGATTTTTCTGTGATCTGCCCTAAGATGAATTGTGAAATTCACATCAAGCAGCCTTAGAAGTGGACTGTGTCCTTTCATGATCTGCATCTTCCTGTGAGTGCAACACTGTCCCCTCAACTCCCATCACTGCCACCCAATGGGGCAGAGAAGCAAAAATATTTCTTACTCATGTGTTTTAACAAAAAAACAAAAGTTTATACTACAATAAAATAAATGGTGCATATGTTTTCTAAGCTCTTGTATGAGTGTCTTCTTTCTAGGTGTTAGTAATAAAGATAATTCCAGAGTCTTTACAATGTAAAAAATGCTTTCATATTGTGTGTGTGTGTGTGTGTGTGTGTGTGTGTGTTTGAATTCAGAGCCTTCACACTGAGCTATAGAAGTCCCTTTTCTTGTCCTCATTGCAATCCAGGCAGTTTATGTTTGTAATCCCATGGAAATTTCATTAGAATTTCAGTGAGTTATTTCCAATCTACCACTTCTAGTGCAACCCATGGCAAGAATAAAGACACTAAGACATATTTATAATTATGGGCAGCTAAGGGGTTCTGAGTCTGACCGACCTGGATGAAGGTTTATTGGAACAAAGGCCTCAACCCAGGGCCTAACCTGGATTTTATTAATTTGTGAAGAAGGGAGTGGCTAAAGGATGGGTGACTGTGAGAATGGTGGGAATTAGGTGAGTACTGAGAGCTGGGCCAGCTTGGAGGCCAGAAAGTATCTCTGCAATATGCAGAGAGAAGGGTATGCAGAAAGATCAATCTGCATAACACAGCTGAGATACATTTATTGTAAAGGAGGCTGGTGCTTCAGTTTCTGATATGCAAACCTTTTCTGCCCTGGAAAGTCATAGCCTCTTACCTCAAGGCTCAACCCAGTTGACCACAGAGTGTTGGCTCTGCATCCCGCTGGGCTCAACCATTTAGGGAGACACTGAGGCAGGGAAACAGTGACTGTCATCTGGCATCAAGGATTATGCATCAGTACTTAGCTAGCCCTATTTACATTGCTTAGAGCCAAGAAAGAAAAAGGAAGTAACTTAGCTAGCTCTATACATATCAGTACACGGAGATAGGGCCAGGTTTTGCCAAAGTGGAGGTAATTGCTCTGTATTCAAGGAGAGCCATCCAGGTGCTCCTCCACACTGAGCTACATCCCCAGCCCTTTTATTTTTATTTTGAGACAGGGTCTCACTACGTTACTGAGTTTCCTGGGCTAGGCTGGAACTTGCAGTTCTCTTGACTCTGCCTCCCAGAGTGCTGGCATTATAGGCATGTGCTACCATGCCTGACTCTGCTGTTATATTTTAGTCTTTATATCAAGAGATAAGTAGGTTAGCCCTTATGGTGACCTCCCATTGTATAAATAAGGAAACCGAGGCTCAGGGAAGTGATTTTCCTTGATGGGTTTGACTTCAAGCACTCCATGTATGGAGAGAGTGAAAATTGATCCTTCTAAAGAGAGGAGGAACAAGAAAGATGGTAAGGAAAAGATATGGAAAATGGCAAGAAGATCCAAGGGTCTGTCATCTGCCATCAGGGCCTAGGACGGGACCCTTTTCTGGGTCATCTCAACCATCCAGGAGATGCATAGACAGGTGGAAATCTCATAAAAGCAAGTGTTGTTTTAAAAAATAAGAATAAGAGTGAGAAATGCACCTGAGAAGTTCCAGCTGGGCTTGTGATCATTTTGGTCCTTTTCCCTTAGGGAGCTGGCCTGTGTCCTGACCTCACGCTTACTTGGGGTGTGTCGGAGTGGCTTGTGAGAGCCAATTCTCAGTTTTTCTTCTCAGCTCCACATTTAGTAAAGTCGGGTCAGTACCTTGAGATTGGAAACACTTACACCACAACTGTCAAACGATGCAGATCAGGTTGTTTCTCCTGGACAGCTCATTGTCCCAGCAACATTTGGTGAAGGCTGAACTAAGGATGCCTGGCTTAGAAGACACTCAAGGATGAGAGTGGATAGGGTGGCTCTCAGATCTTCCCAAAGGGAGAAGACAATGGTTCTGGTTTGGGAGTCACACGTCTTGGTGATCAATGTAATCTCAGGCCAGCCGGTCCACCTCCCTGGCCTGTTCTGTAGAATGGGGATGATATTTCCCCCAAGCAATGTTGTCGGGATTCAGCTGGATAGACCAGTGGGAACTACGTATGGTACTAGGACAAAACAAACAAGAGAAAACAGATGAGTCCATCACCCAGCCCCCTTCTGGTAAGCGGCTAACCATCAAGCCCTCAGGCCTCAAGAGCACCAACACCTGCCTGCCCAACCCTGGGGCCACTCCCACCTTCCTGTCCCTTCCCTCCACCCCTCAGTACCAGGAAATGTTTGCGATGATGTCGCAATGAAGGTCCTGTCCATGCCCTGCCAGTATGGCCATGGGGGTGGGGGACAGTAGAGGCTATTTCAGTCCTAAATTGTGCTTAATAAATCCCTATCAAAACCGTAAACCCTGAGCTGCCATAAATTCCCCTTGACTTTGGCTCTTCCACCTCACCAGCCCTTTGCCCCAGTTTATCTTGAATCTCAGCGTGAGTGGCTGGAGCTTCGTGTTTGGTTTCCATTTCGGTTGCTAAACAACATCAGTTTAGGTGACAAACACTAGCACCCCCATTCCTGAGATGATGAAACCGAGCTTCAGAAAGACATAGGAATTCGTCCGAAGCCACCCAGCCAGCGAGGCACTGGGCTGGGACTTGGGCCCTTTTTTCTGCTATTAACCCATGTATACTGGTTAAGACTGGGGCTTCTGGGAGCCTCCTCTTTTAAGCTGCCCCTACAAAGGTTGTTTCTGGAGTCATGCCACTAGAAGCTTCTCCTTCTTCTCTTTTTTTTTGGGGGGGGTACCAGAGATCAAACTCATGACCTCATGCTTGCCAGGCAGGTGCTTACACAGCTGAGTTAAATCCCCAGCCCTTACACTAGAAGCTTCTTATTCCACCATCTCCAGTGGAACCTCAGTGCCCAGGGTAGGAACCAGAGAGAGAAATGACCCTAGGGGATAGGCTGCTTGAAGAGCCAATGAAAATGCCATGCAGCGTAAATGCCATCATCTCAAATTGGTGAGGTTGCCCTACTTCCTCGTTTGTAGAACTCAGATCACCTTTGATCTCAAATCAGCGAGTCATGTGTAAATCCCAAGATGTGCTCTAAGAGACCAGAATCCCAGATGCCTTGCATTTAATGATGGTGGCGCTAAAAGCTGAATCATGGTGCCAAGAGCAGTGTTTATGGAGCTCTCCCTCTCTGCCAAACACTGCTGGACATAATTTTGTCCCCACAGCAGCCCTTGTAGGCAGTTGTTCTTGTTCTGTTTTGCAAATAAGGGAATAGGCTCAGGAGGAGGAAGGGACTTGCCTAACATCCTTAGCCGGTGTGACCAAAGATCTCAGATGCCCATCTGGCCCCAGAGGCCATGTGAGGGGATGGAGGAAGATGCTGATGACTCAGGCACTGCATGATGCGTGCAATAGTGAGGAGAGTAGAAAGCTTAGCGTTTGACAAAGGCTAACGGGTGAAGCCCCGTGGTGAGGCATCCCAAGATGACAAAGAAGCAATACCACCAGGAGCTTTCCCTCCTGGAGCCCACAGAGGGAAAAATAACAAGCAGTCAAATATTAAGAACTGGGCTGGGAGTTTGGCTCAGCGGCTAAAACGCCTGCCTGGTAGGCGCGAGGTTGTGAGTTCGATCCCCGGTGCCACAAAAAAAAAAAAAAAAAAAATTAAGAGCCAGTGGAGTGAGAGTGATGGCCAGATTGAGGAAAGGCAGTGATGCGCCCTGGGAAGGAGGAGGATCCAGCAATAATGAGGCAGAGAAGAAACAGAAGTGCTTGCTGGAGATGGAGGAGAGCAGAGCCCTGCGCAGAAGCAGCAGGAAGCCTGCAGGTACGAGGGAAACGGGACTTGCCCTTCTCCATGCCTAAGGCCCACTGTGCCTTCTGTTTCTTTTATTTTGCTTTGTTTTGTTTTTGGTACCGGGGATCAAACTCACAACCTCGTGCCTGCCAGGCAGGCGCTTACGCCAGAGCTAAATCCCTGGCCCCTGTACCTTCTGTTTCTTAATAGTTATCTTTAAACCAATTCATAAGTATTCTCTTTAAACTTGAGGTCATTCACATGAATAAGAACACCGTATCAGTGACCATAAATAGAAGATAATTGCACAATTAGAGTGAAAAGGAAAACAACATTCTGTGATCAGACAGAATGACCACTGAGAAAGCTCTGCTCTTCCTTTGTTTCCTTATTAAAAAGAAAAATTGAAATAATGTGCAGTAGTGCATACTGGTAGTCCCAGTGACTTGAGAGGCAGAGGCAGGGAGATCTGTAAGCCCAGGAGCTTAAGACCAGCTCAAGTGACATAGTGGGACACTCTCTCAAAAAGAAAAAGTTGAGGGGAGGGATTATAAGTATCACAGAGATATGGAAATGTTAAAGGCTTACACTTCTCCAATAGAGATTTTCTCCAAGTTTTCAGAAGGAAAGAAGACCCAAAAAAGGAGCAATCAGTCACTGGGGACATGTGATTCCTGTATATCTTTAAAATCTCCCAGAATTCCACCGAGGCCTCATTCCACTTCTGGAAGGATGTGTGCTGCAGCAGGCACTCAAATGCTGGACCTAGAAGTCTGGAATTCATCCAAAGGAAGTAAGAAACTACTGGAGATTTCAGAGCAGGGAAGGTTGTGGCCGGACACTCCAGTTGCGGTGCAGAGGACAGATAGGCTAACATAGTGAGGAGACTCAGGTACCGCGTCAGGTGGGAGAGAAGCTCTGCTCCAAAGCGGCAGCCTTAGAGAATGGGACCAGTGCAAAAAAACCCATTCATTCATTCAACAAATAGTGTGTGAGCTGTTCTGAGCACTTTGCTGACTCTGAGAGGTGGGCAGGGCTCAGACTAGATGGGTCATAACAAAGCTTTTAGATTTATTTTATTTTATTTATTTTTTGGTACTGGGGATTGAACTCACAACCTCATGCCTGCCAGGCAAATGCTTAAGCCACTGAGCTAAATTCCCAGTCCTAGATTTTATTTTAGGTAAGTAAGATATCCAGATTCTTACAAGTTTTTGAATGCAGGAAGATGATACAGTGTGCTTCGTATTTTTTGTTTGTTTGTTTGTTTGTTTGAGGCTGCCTCAGCCTCCCAAGTATGTTTCATACTCCTCAGGGCACTCTGCTGTCTAGAGAATGGATTCCTGTGACACAGAGTAGAAACAGAAAGCCCGGAGGTGACCTGGGCAGCAGTGAGGCAAGAGACAAAGGCAGCAGGGACTGGGGCTGGGGAGAATACAGAATTTGAAGTGAGCCCCAGATCTTGGCTCCTAGTGCATACACAACCCCCTGCCCCAATCAGACACTAATCTAGGTGCTACTGTGAAGGAATTTCATAGAGTAATTAAGGTCCTAGACCAATTGACTTTGTGATGGGGAGATTATCCTCTACGACCTCACTTCATCCCCTGAGACTTAAAAGGGGTTGGGTTCTTCCTGGCAAATTAAATTAGAAGTTATGAGAGAGATTCCATGTGAGGGAGGTTTCCTGCTCCTTCCTTTGAAGACAGAGCAAGGCCCCATGAATGTTAGTGGCTTCCATAAACTGAGAGTGACCCTTGGCTGACACCCAGCAAGGAAACGATGACCTCAGTCCTACAACCATAAGGAACTGAATCTAACCACCAACAAACATATGTGAGCTTGGATCCTTCCCTCCAGGCTTCAAGGAGAATGTAGCCCAACTGACACCTAAGCTAAGCTACCTTGTCCAAGCTTCTGACCTGCAGAACTTTGAAATAAACCATGAGTGATTTAAGCAACTACATTTGTGGTTTCTACGTGGCAAAAGAACAAATACAGGGGCTGGGGGTGAGAGGTGGTCAGGTTGGAATATTTTGAGAGTAGAACTTGCTGATGAGTGTGAAGAAAAGACAAGGAATAGCAGTGGGCAGATGGTGTGGTTTGCTGACATGAGGAAGGCCATAGGAGCTACAGGTTTGCGTTAGAAAAGGAAGAGCTGTTTGGGATGTGTGGCTAGAGATGCCAACAAACCATCCAAGGAAATGTTAGAAATGCAAATCTGGAGTTCAGGGAAAAGTTGGGGCTGGAGGTGAAAAGTCCAAGTCGTAAGTAGAGATGAGAAACTTGAAAACTGGATGGGAATCCTGCCCAGCAATGAACAGGAGCAAAGTACAAACACGAGGAACATGGTCTCCAAGACACCGCGCTGAGTGACAGAGGCAAGACTGAGAAGACTGCGCCCCATGACTCCACCCGTAACACATTCGAGAAAAGGCAAAACCACGGGGACAGAGCTATGGTTACCAGAGGCTGGAGCTGGGCTGGGGGCTTGAAGATGACGGGGCCCAGGGGAGAGGGCTGGAGGTCATGGGAATGTCCTATGAAATCTTGTGTGGGATGTGTTTGCATGACTGTGTGCACTTGCCAAGATGTGCAGAAGTACACACTAGCAAGTGGGAACTGCAGCGTGTGGAAATTACACCATAATAAAAAATAAAAGAAAAAAAACCCCAAATAGTTGCTTGAGCTCTTTCAAAGAGAAGGCATAGAGTGAACAGGTTGGAGGTGAGGATTACACTCTAAGCTAAACCACCACCGAGGTTGGAAAGAGGAAGAAGAGGAGCAGCAAAGCACCAGTGGGATAAAGATAGATGACGGGCAAAAGGGCTTCACACAGCTTTGCTGTGGGCCAGCTAAGTGTGCAGGCAAACTCATTGGCTGCATAGTGAATCTGAGGTTAAATGAACTCCCCTCATCCTCCAGATGAGGGGAAGTGACCTGTCCCTCAGTCCACACTCAGCATCAGAGTGGCAAAGCGAGAAATTCTGTGCTGGCAGGTCCTGCATAACCTTCCCTACTTGCCAAATGAATGAATGAATCACTGGGCTCCAGGTGCTGAGAGTTCACCAGGGACTCGAGCTGAGGATAGGAGAACAGGGTATTTTTAGAGAAGCTAGGGCCATAAAAACTTGTTCCATTCCCCAACTTATGCAATGCCCAGCCCCTCCCCCTGGGCTCTGAGATTGCTCCTGGCCTTGGGAAAGGCTCTCCGGGCTTATCTCAGGGAGAGTGAAACTGTAAAACTCTTTATGGTTTTGAGATGATGTCTGGCAAGGGCGGCGATTGTCGCCATAAACCTGAGCTGGCCCTGCAAGGAGGGCGATGCCCCAAGCCACAGCAGTCAGGGGACTGTTGAGTAATGCCCAGGGCGCGGCCCTGTGAGCCCGGCACCTTGAGGCGTGTGGTCAGAGCCTGTCACACACTCATTTCATCCTCACATAACCCAGAGAGAGCAGTTAGTGTATTTTAAAAATCCTACCATGGGCCCTTTTCTACATCATGGAAGTTAGTTACCACTGGAATTAGAATGTCTTTAAATCCATGGCATCCCACAGTTGTTGCTGTTGGCTAAATCAGGTGGTGGCTGTGGCCTTGCTGGTTCCAGTGATTATTTCCAGTGGCCTAACTGGATAGCTGTGCCCGTTTTGAGTTTCATCACTAACAATTTAAGGACCATTTGAGGAAGGACACAAGCCGGTGGTTTCCTGAAATCTGCCGTTGAGGCCTTCTGATCGGGAGGCACCTGGAGGAGGAGTGGGCGGGCTGGAAGACGAAGCTTGAGCCCAGTCCTCCAGGGGGTGCTGCGGGGTGGACGCTCAGTGGTACTGGTCGGTACTGCAGGGACAACACCAGCAATGGGGTTCTGAGTAGAAAGGTCACCTGATGGACCAGACAGTGCCTGAAAAGGCGTTTTATGACTTTCTTAATGAATTTATTTCACTTGTATTTTCCTTCATATGTTCACAAGAGTGATATATGATTTTTATAAACTAAAAATGACTGAGAATGTAGCTTAGTAGCATAGCATATCCTTAGCAGGTGCTGGGCCCTGGATTCAATCTCCAGGACTGCTAAGAAAACAAACAAACAAAAACCTAAGTCTAAGTCTCAAAGAGTTCTCTCTCTATTTTTTTTTTTTTTTTGTGATACTGGGTATTGAGTCTAGGACCTTCACAACAAGCAATGCTTCCATCCCTTATTATACTTTTAAAATTTTGATACAGGGTCTTGCTAAATCACTAAGTTGCCCAGGTTGGGCTTGAATTTGTTCTCCTCCTGCCTCAGTACTCCCAGAGTACTGAAATTGTAGGTATACGCCATCACATCCAACTCAAAGAGTTCTATTGACAAATATAAAATAGAAAATTCTAACTGCCTAGAAAGTATTACGTCATTATTGAATCGCCACTCTTTTCTCTCTGTGTGGTGCAGAAAACGCTGCTCCCTCTTACAACTGGCGCATCTTAGCTCAGGCTTTCCATTTCACACAGGAAAATAAAGAGGGCAAAAGGCAAACGCCGGAGCTGAGGCTGGCTAATACTCAAGGGTGACCTGGATGCCGATTAGCCTCCCAGTGCTTCCCTCGGGAGGTCTTGTCCCCTGCCAAACACCTTCAATTCTGCCATCTTGCAGGGCTCTGGGAGCCACTGAGCTGCCCTGTTGTTGAGAGGGAAGCTGAGGAGGCTTTGCAGGAAGTCTTCTGCCCAGCCGACCAGCCACCCTGCTTCCTACTGTCCATGTCGGCATCCTCTGCCTGGCCAAACACAAACCGACCTGCACTGTCACATGCCTGCAGCCCTCTTCCTAGGATCTTTTGGTGTGTGACCAGCACCACCCACCTTTCTCAGCCTGGTTTTGGACTAAGCAGGTTGGATTGGATTCTCACCTCACTTCTCAAATGAGGATACAGACCAGAGAAATTTCCTGATTCTCTGAAGGTCACAGATGAATCAATTGCAGGGCAGGGTCTAGAGTCCAGGGCTCAAAATCCAGTGCCCTCGCTGACTTCTCTTATCTCTTGAATCTAGAAGGGCAGGCTGGGCAGAAAGAGCAAGGAATGCAAAATCGGTCAAAAGAAAGGACTCCCTGGTTGCATGATGGTCAAGGAACAATACTTGGGTCTTGCAAGACTAAGTAGTTCTGGGACAGCTGCATTTAAAGGAG